>NQII01004840.1:3248-27804 GCA_002778355.1 Clitarchus hookeri | reverse complement strand
ACGATGGGGCTCTAACACAGTCACCCCCTTTCAGTCACACATTATTATTTCTTAAATTAAAATTTTTATTTTGGTACGAACAGTAAATACCATTTTATTTTCTGGATATGTGTGATAATAATACATAACACGTAATATATAATATAATAAAAACTTAAATTCTGTTATGGGAACGAGGTGGTACGCTACAGTGCACGAGTAGACTGGAAGGGTTTCCTGCTCTGTATTGTAGCTCCTGCAAGAAGCATTATCCTTGTGTAGTGCGAGCAGGCGTGGTAGAGTCGTCCCCGGGCTGCCTCGAGCACTGGGCTTGTTGCTGTCGGAGTTTTCCATCAGGGATCGAAGATACCTCCTTGTGGGGAATGAAGATCAACACAGCGTTTCTACACACAAAATACGGAGCATATTGATTTTCGTCTTTCTATGAATGCCCCCCAATATTGGGTCACAGTTTGCCACCATCGACGTCAGATTCATATGATAAGATTGTTAACTGATGTTTGTTTACGTTTAGTTTGCCAACATATCCGTGCTTTTATAAAAAAAAAAAACAATTTTTTCTAATTGTTTGATGTACAGAGTATTTCATAACATGTGGGATGCACTTCACCCGTGGATAGAACACACTAAGGCCACGATTACAGGACCCGCTAAGTTACTCAATGTGAACGTGCTAAGGTAGCCATATTTAAACACGTTCAGTTAAATAGCTTCTGAACTAAACGTGTTCACATGGTTACACGACAACGAACAACCGATTATAGTATTTCCATTTGGCGTATTTGTTTACGCGCGTGAGGTCTTATGGTTCGGGTTAGGTATGATGATATTGTTGTAGAGTTAAGATTTTAAGATAATATATTACTATGCAAAAAAAAATTAATTACAGGTCACTAAGGTAAAAAAAATTAATTTAATTATTTAGTAGCTTACCTGTTGATTTTCTTTATACTGCTACACGAAAATTATAAACACGTGGTTTATTTTACCTTGTTTCCGAGTCACAGTCTTGCCTGTACTACAATAATGTGATACTGGTTATCGTAATAGAATATGATCAAAACTTTCAGCCGGAATGCACGCCTGCTGTCGTATTGTAACGTGCCAGCGTTTCCTTCAACGTGCTGCAAAAATCCACTCCCCGAGATTAACTGTCCAAACACTGATGGGTTTCCCCCCGCCTAACACTCGTTTTTTTAATGAACCTGTATCTCGTAGTCGTTCATGAAATCGCTGGAATGTTTTCTTGTATGGAAGACTTCTACCAGAGAAACAATTTCCACAAAGAAGCCTTATAAATGAGATGTATAAAGGAAAGTATTTTCCTAGCTTGTGATTAAAGAAACTGTTGGGGGTCAATCAAATATCTGAGGCTATCAACAAGTTCATTCAGGTCTTCGGGAAATAGGTAGCCAGTATTTTCGGCGTCTTCTGCCTTCTTCATGTCGCTTGTTGCAGCAAATGTGTCGGAGGGGTGTGTCAGTGCATCGAGAAAATCGCCATCATCGTCTTCAGCATTATCACTGTCTCCATGTTCATTTTCATCAATGCTCTCTTCGTGGTCATCTTCACCTCCTGTTTTGTATTCTATATTAAAATTTGCTTTTCTTTGTAGCAGGAGTAGTGTGCTCATCAGTATTTAGAGCCTACGACAGTTTTATGTTGAAGTTCGTCGACTTTACGCGAAAGTCTTGCAAGTATACATTCCACACAAACCTACTCCACTGCACTCATTTCGTCTTTAGCATTAACTGTCTCGTCACAATCGCCTGTGGAATCAGCACCCACCGATGTAGCAGGGGGTNTGGAATCAGCACCCGCCGATGTAGCAGGGGGTGTGGACGGCATCGCTTGCTGGCTCCCAGTAGACGAATCCTTGCAGATCTCGGTATGTTCTTTCAATGAATCGCCTTGCATAAACTGTGCGTGGCCATCGTTTGTACTTCTTCCTCGTGCGAAAAGGACTCTTCGTACAGGTGATTCTTTCATGGCGACGAGCATTTTGAACGAAGTTAAAAACTCGATCGCAGAATCGGCACAGTCGGCAATCAGACAGCGATGATGCAGGTCGCGGCTCCATGCTCGATGAGGTCAAAGACAGATCTTCGTATTCACAATTCATATTCATGGTATAGCTAAATAATGCTTACAAATCGATGTTATCTCTGTATATAGATTCTCCCATCACTCGGAAAAATAGCCAGTTTTTTTTTCTAAGATCGAGAGAAAATTAATATTCTTTATCATTTCGGGCTTCGAACATGCATGCATCACCTTGATAAATTGCTTAAAACTTTGTATCAGACGCGCATGAATATTAAACAGTGAAAAATTAACGTACGAACATCGCTAAAAAATGCTTAAAAAACTCGGGTCGTTAATCTAATTGCGAACCACTTATCTTACCCTGATCTCGATATCCGATAGATAAAACCATTGTTTCGCCTTTATTATGAGTTCCTGTAAGAGTCTCTGAAAATTTTTTCTAAGCCCGAAAGTGAATTAATAATTATTTTTATAGTTTCGGGTTTCAAACTGAGGTCCCTACACTGTACCTCACCTTTGGAGATGGCTTAAATCCTTATATCAGGTGCGCACGCATGAATACTAAACAGTAAGAAATTAATGTACGAACATCCTAAAAAGAAAGGCTTCCACCATGTTACCAACAAAAATTAGCAAAATTAATATCTTCTGAATTAATTTAATTATTTATAAAAAAATTCCCCAATTTTTTGCAAGTCTTCCATACTGAAGACATCCCAAGATGGTTGAGGTTAAGTTAAATGTTTGAGATCAAACCTCAAACATGGGTCTCAACCCAGCGACCTTGACCCAAACTCCTCAAATCATTCTACTAGTTTACATGTAAGAACCATGTGACACTTTAGTAAAAAAAAAAAAAAAAATGCTGGATTAAATCCCATTTAAATGCATGGCATATGAAACTTATAATGTAGGTCATTAGACCAATTTTGGATGAAGAATAAAGGTGTTATAGTGAAATTAATGGCCCACAGTTCGAATACCGACCCGAGTTTTGGATAATTTCTTAACGAACTTTGTACATTATTTTATGTCTGTTTGCGTGCTTATACGTACCTGATATAAACATTTATGCAATCTCAAAAGTTGAGGTATGGTTTAGGGACATGTGTTCGAGACCCAAAATTATAAAAAAATATTAATTTTCTATCGGACTTGGAAAAAAAAAGTGGTAAATTGTCCCAGCGTTCCGTGAATATTATAGGAATTTATATCAAAGGCGAAATGGAAGTTTTAGCCATCGTGTATAGGAATCAGAGTGAGATAATAGGATTGCAAATCGATTGATGACCCGATATATTTCCACTTAATTTAAAACGCATTTTATTGAAAGCAAATTGAAGTGCATATAGAGGTGCTTCCTCAAGTGCATTTTCTGAGCTTTGCACGTCGTAATTAACGCCGTGCTTTGTTTGCAATTATCTCTGTTTTTCGATATTTTGATTATTTTATTTTATCGAACACTTTAATTAACAATCTGCCCTCTAATGTGACTTACTAAATCTTCAAAGAGATAAGAAAACGAACAAAACATTTCACAATACACAAACCTGATTACTTGCCGGCAGAAAATTATATCACCTGATTTTTTTTTAATATAAGGAAAACAAGTTTTTGTGTTTTTTTTTTAATATGCCAGTCTGTGTTCTCAAACATTTGTGAATGTACAAAATCGAAGCAATTAAAGGATAGAAGTATTTCGCTAGCAAGACGTGAATTATAGCGATTACAACCAGCCGCTGAATGGAAGGCGAGCTCGACTACGGCGGAGTAATAAATGATATATTCGCAAACGTGTCAAATAATTATGTCGCGTGTATAACAACATCCAGCTTGTGTGACCGGTGCAGTCGATGTGGCGTGACCACTCGTGCTTATTGAGCGCCTGTACCTCGGAGTTATCAGTAGTTACGTAATTACAATTACTCCGCAGGCAATGCGATATTAGTTTTACTTTACGACACAATGGTTTGTATTGAAAACAAAGATGGCAGTTCCACGGTCTTATCCCAGCGTGAAATGTAATACGACTGCCAGGTGGTTTTGTGGGTTATGTTTGCAAACGATAACTTCCACAAGGTTTTTATTNTGCGTAATTACAATTACTCCGCAGGCAATGTGATATCAGTTTTACTTTACGACACAATGGTTTGTATTGAAAACAAAGATGGCAGTTCCACAGTCTTATCCTCGCGTGAAATGTAATACGACTGCCAGGTGGTTTTGTGGGTTATGTTTGCAAACGATAACTTCCACAAGGTTTTTATTTGAATAGTATGTCCTTACGAGATTTCTATGCCATTCGAAATATTAGAAAGAAAACCGCGACAAAGCCTTGACAGATCTCTTAACGAAGTGACCGACATAATAACAAACTTAAGTGCGTGTCCGCTGTACAAACAAAGCGGCCACGTGTTCAGGGTTTGCAAGCATGCATTATCATCTGTAGTCATTTCAAATTTTCCCCCTTTGTCGTTCGCAAATCGCAGACAAATTCACGAATGCTAAAAAAAAAATACGATTTCCTTGTCGCCTGTAGCTGAAAAATTACACATTTACAAATAAATTTCTGGTTTAAAAGAAACTATTACGAATTACAAAGTAAGGAATCGCCGAGTTAAAATGACAGGCTTGACCCCGCCGAGAATGTCAATCTGGTTCACCACGCAAGCAGATACAGTTGTAGACCCACAAGAACGCAGTTATACAAGATACAAGAAATGGGTGTTTAACGCTCCAAACAGTTAACATTAAACATAAATTTCTCTAAAACCGTGAGGTGTGATAGTGTAATGACACAAGGCACCATTTTTTTCTTTTTGCTAAATAAACTGTATTGCTTAAGTCAGCAGAGAAATCCTCGCATATTCACAAATGCGGTGCCAACGCTTATTTTCTCATGGATGGGTTTGATATCGGTGAACCAATTTATCATGGATTGCACATCTTTGTTTGATAACGCTTTGTACCGAACCTCTAATATTAAGTTCAGATAAATCATGATTTATTTTCAACGAACTTGACGTTTAACCTCCACTTTTAAGGGCGCGTGCACTCTTTAGGAGAGGCCTTGGGCTGTAGTTCGTACGTATATTTCACTCATAATTTTCTTGTGAGGAATCACCCCCCGGAGTTTGTGGGTGATTTTTAGTAACACGTATATTTAACCTGATGCCTGTAGAAATGGACAACATAAGATAATGTGCTTTTCAAGGAACTGACCCACTCAATACAGTTAAGGGTTAACACAACACAGTGCAGTATAAAAGTCGCAGTTATAGACAGAAATATGATTCCTACCTGTCACTGGAAAACTCTCACCAGCCGCTGTGCTAACGTGCACTTTTTACGAAAACAAAAAATTAAAATTTGCAAACCAGAGAAAGGAGAATGGAGCACATCACAATGCTAGCAAGAAGGTCCTAGCTCGCCGTCAGTAACGTGGCACCGATACTATGATTACAGAGGACGTGGATGGAGTTATGTTTATGATGTCGACGAGCTATCAGCGTGTTACGTTACTGCCCCAGTAATCGAGGTCATTCGCGTTTATTACTTACGTGACTTAAAAGAGCTGTAAAATTGCACTCTATGTAGCTGTTACGTGGTGAAATACCGTACGACTGCAGCTTAGTAAAAAAAAAAAATATATATATAATTAAAACTTCAGAGTTCATGCAAATATACGGGTACCGTAAACCGGGCTACTTTGCACTTGCAGGGGTAACTTTTCACCACTAGAAATTTTTGTTTTGGTGCAATTTGGCAAAGAAACAGAGGACTATAGCTAGATATTTTATATTCTGAATGTTGCCTACCCCGGCAATGTTCGCTGCCCTTTCACCGAATGGTACAAAAACGAAAATTTTGAGTGGTGCAAAGTTACCCCTGCAGGTGCAAAGTAGCCCTTGTTAACGGTGTGTAATGAATGGTTTCGCAGCTAACAACACCCGATTTTCGCGGAGAGAAGGCAAGATTTCAGTATTCTACGTGAACAATAATTGCCGTTTTCCTTTATTACTGGCCGCATGACCACACGTTTCCGTCATTAGACTGCGCCGGTCGTATTACTCCGCTACTGAACGCCTGCGATTCGCGAGCAAGCGCCCAAAGACGCGAAGCAACGCAAGACACCATCCAATCGCGAAGGAGGATCTCAGCAAAGTATGTTTTGAAATACAACCGGGCAGGATCTCCTTTCGCGGTAACTAGGCGTCCCTGCTTATAGCGGATTTCCGGTTGGTTATCTCAACTACACGCTGCTGCACTGCGGGCGCCGAACTGAGCAGTTTTGAAAAAGCCTTGCTCAAGATCTACTTGTATGCACGCTGTGTATTCTTCCGCCAAATGTCTCCATTTGGCAAGATTGTTTCGCCCGTCAGATCGCATTGTCTTACGGTGTACCGTGCACCTCACTTTGAGTGTAATTCTTAGGAAGATCGACTTCAAACTGCTGTGGTTTGAGCTACGGTGACGGGACTCGGTATGCTCACTCAGGGGCCCGACCAAGCCATTGGCGGCCAACACCTCTCAACTGTTTTAATTATTTAATTTTTTTTTAGGGAGGGAGGACGAGGCGGTTTTATAAAATTCTTCTTGCTCGCCGAAAATTCTTCTATTGTGTTCTTCACCATTCATTCTCGATTGCTGTGTAAGAACTTCCCAGCTTACGCTCATTTTTCCCACTTTTTCCTCTTCTTTGCGGTGGTTCCATTTCCATGCCCCTTGGATACCGAAAACTGCACTTCTAAAATCGCTTTAGGTAATTTTTGTGGCAGGTACCTTTGACTATTTTCATTTTTTTTTTTTTTTTTTTTTTTTTTTTCGAATTTCAGAGGGGTGGCATTTTTCGAAAAAAATTTTTTGCTCGCCAAAACTTTTTTTTTGTGGTTTATTTCCCCCATCCGTTCTCGAATGGTTTCCCGTTTTACTCTCGTCTTTTCCCTTGATTCAACCACAACCGAACAAAATGTTGAACCTTCAGGTTCGGCCACTGCTGGTTATTTAGACCGCCGCGGGTTCATATTCTGCAAGTCGCATCGACATCTTCATGCGCTCGTCACCTGATTCACCCGCGCAGATATTCTGCGGAGTAGAGCGGGGCCCGCACTCTGGTGTAAATATTAGTCGAGACGTCCGGTACTTCCGAGAAGTCTTGCGCACCGAGATACCACTGCACGTACCCAAGATGGGGAAACACGCGGGCTTTTCGCAGGTCGCGGAGCGTAATGGCCAGGTTCGATACCTGGGGGAGCGATCAGGCGTGGTATTCCACGTAAAAGGCGCTCGCCTCCCACCACGGCGATCCGGGTTCGATCCCCGGCGGGTTCACTCCCGGATTTTTGCATGTGGGAATCGTGCTGGACGATGCCGCTTGCCGGCGGGTTTTCTCGGGGTACTCCCGTTCCCCCCACCCTTGCATTCCAGCGCCGCTCCATTCTAGCGTCTCATTTCTGTCATGCCCGGGGATGACGGTCACCTGCGGGTCCCAGCTGGAAAGACCGTCACTCGGAGGGTTGCCCTGGGTGCACTCCCCACACGCCATTATTATTATTATTCCACGTAAAAGCGGACCTTTTCATCCTTCTTCGGCACGAGCACGACCCTCGAGTTGTACGGCGAGTCGGCAGGTTCCATAACTCCTTGTGATCTCATCTCGGCTTCCTGGTGTTATGCCGACATGTTGCGTTGGCAGTGCGCAGCCCTTCAGCCATATATTGTGTTTAATGGCAGTGTTTTGGGTTTAAGACGCCGGTATGCTCTGGTACGTCCATGTGGGTATCCAGTGCCCCCTAGTAGGCTAGCGAGTTGGTCGGCTCTTGATTGGTGGGTTTCCCTCTCCACTGCGTATTTCTTGACGTGGCTGCGGATTTGCTGGCTGGTGCTTCCAAATTTACTGCTCTTCCTATATTTTTTTTTAAATACAACTGCTATTGGCCGCAGTCGACGATACAACCTTGGTTCATCAGCCACTGTGGCCAGAGAATCGCTTCTTCCTCCAAGCTTGGAGCACAGAAGAACCCGGTCTCCAGTTTCTATATTCGTGGATAGCGGTGGTATGAATACTTCCTCTGTGGTCAGCCAGGGCTCTGGTTGGGCCATTCAGGGCTCTGGTTGGGCCATTCAGGCCACTCGGGAGCTTGCCTTAATCCGGACGTTCTGTTCGCGTGTTAACAACTGGCCTCTGATAAATATTCCCTGCTAATACGGTAACTAGAACGGCTTTCATGCCGTGGTCGTTGATCTTGATGCCGATCAAAGTAGCGTATGTTGCAGGCACTAGTTGGCTCAAGGTTTGTGTTGGTTCCATTCTGTCTTCTATCCCGGGGGGAGACGGGTAACTCGATGTCCCGGTGTCTGCATCTTGACGGCAAGTTTTCCTTCGCGTTCTGTCGGGATTAACTTGGCATCTTCTTAGGTAGAGCAGCTTCCGTGTCGGCTTGGTTCTTTGATGCTCTGCGCACAGTGGCATCGATCCGGGCTTTCACGGCAGGACTATCTGGATGTAAACGCCTCTCAGGGCAGTGCCAACACTTCGGTGGGAATACTCCCTCCCCGCTCTTGGCGGATTTTACATTTTCCGTCGCGCCCAGGAATGATGTGGGCCTTGGTATGCAAGGGGTAGAGGCTCAGAAGCATCCACATTCGGCTCACATCGTTCTATCTTTCTTTCTCTGTCCCTCTCTACCAGCTCCTCTATCTTTGTCACATATGGTTGGCTAAGTGCTCCTCGGATAGCCGACATTTGCAACTTCGTGACTATCGTACACCCTCGGCTCGGTCCGTTCGGGAGCGATACGGGAACACTCCCGAGCTTACGCAATTAAAATATTCCCCCTCTTGTTTTTGCGGCTTCTGCATGTAAAACTCACGCAGGGCGCAAGGTGGTATGCACATTTTCATCTGCAAATTAGGCATTCAGGTGGGTGGACAATTGCCTCCAGGTAGTAACAAACTCGCTGTAGCAGTTCTACTAGGCAAGGGGTGGCGTCTTTGTTTTGTCACATGCCTTCAACAACCATCGTTTCTTGGGAACTACCCTGGCCTTCAATTCGTGTTCGCAATTGGCGATAAAGGCCCAGGGGTTTTCTTGTTGCCTTCCTGATAATTCGGGCAATACTACCACCCGAGGTATTCCAGTTGCTTGTTCGGGTTNGGCAATACTACCACCCGAGGTATTCCAGTTGCTTGTTCGGGTTGGTTCGTCAGCTGCATTTACGTGCGATGGCAGGGGTATGACAGGGGCACATCAGTGAAAGGCAGCGTGCAGCATGCTTAAGCTTTTATTACTTGGATATCATTCTTCATCTCCATAATTCCAAAGAATCTATGTTTGGTACTGAGAATATTAAAATGCATATGAACTGTAAACTATGTTGAAATATTGAAAGATATATAATTTTGACATTTGGATAAGTTTTGATAACTAAACATTGTAAAATCGATTATATCTAGTTACCTCCTTGTTTTGTATCCTCTGTGCTATGGCCAGTTTTAAACAATGTAAAAATGTGTGTTGGGTGTCTCTCTTTGACTAAAAACTATTAAGTTTAACAAAACTAATTACCTTGTTTATCTTAATGAATAGGCTCCTTCATCAAACTAGAATGAAGAAAACTGGAACTGTGACAAAACTATTTTGAAAACCTTTGTTAGATAAAGTTGAATAAAATGGGAGAATGCTGGAGTGGTTTTCCTGGTTTCATCAGGAACACAAANAAAACCTTTGTTAGATAAAGTTGAATAAAATGGGAGAATGCTGGAGTGGTTTTCCTGGTTTCATCAGGAGCACAAATGTGTGGCTCCATGTGTAAACCAAACAAACTATGATTTATTTTAAGCACTATACATTTTGAATTATTCTAAGCTTTTCTTCCAAGGAAACATGCGACGTCTCCAACTTGACAAAATGGTTCCCGGAGTAAAACTATGTCAGACACAGCAGTGATTCTACCAGACATCTTGTAAAACAGAAGCATCAAAGCTTCAAAACTTCAAAAGCAAACGAGAAACCATACGTAGTGGAAAGCATGCAGTGGACTTCGTAGGAATTTGTTTAATTTTATAACAAAAAAATTTTTAACAGTCATGCAATAGAATTAGTCTTTTTTTTTTACAAAAGGTCTTGGAAGTTCTAATACTTCATTGATTCATTTCTTTAGTTGCAACGTCTTGCATACACTTGAAAATGAAAGTGCAATTTTTATTTTCTTTAACATGCCAGCGACAATATGGTTACCAAGAGAAAACCAGTGGCTTGAATAACCAGGGCGTGTATGAAATATTGCTGTCTAGAGGGGCAATGCAAAATTTGCAATCGCATTGCTCTGTGGTGGGATTAAATATGTATTAAACTCCACCTGAGATAATGAAATCAAAGACAGACAATTTTTTTTTCTTTGCACTGCTGTATTCAGGGAAAATGTTGGCATTCGCCTGAAATGAGTTTGGAAAACCACTGAAAAACTGAAATCTGAATAGCCAGGTCTTTCTGAACAAGCATCCCAGTATGTTGTTGCTGCCCTTGGTAGGGGGAAAAAATAATCACAGNAGAATAGCCAGGTCTTTCTGAACAAGCATCCCAGTATGTTGTTGCTGCCCTTGGTAGGGGGAAAAAATAATCACAGAAGAGTTTTTAGAAAGTTGAGCAACTGTCGCAGTATGGGGAATGACAGTGTGTTGTGTCATTTAAATACTTACAAAAGAGACAGTAATTACTGCTGTATTTTACTATACTCGATATCTACCTACACATACTGCAAAACACTTGTCTATTCCCTCATCTGGGGGCTTATTCTAAGTATCGTCGGGAACGGCCCACGTCACCACGAACCCACTCTCTCCCAGCCGACGAAAACCAAGTCGGCAAGAAATTGGNAAAACCTTTGTTAGATAAAGTTGAATAAAATGGGAGAATGCTGGAGTGGTTTTCCTGGTTTCATCAGGAACACAAACGTGTGGCTCCATGTGTAAACCAAACAAACTATGATTTATTTTAAGCACTATACATTTTGAATTATTCTAAGCTTTTCTTCCAAGAGAAACATGCGACGTCTCCAACTTGACAAAATGGTTCCCGGAGTAAAACTATGTCAGACACAGCAGTGATTCTACCAGACATCTTGTGAAACAGAAGCATCAAAGCTTCAAAACTTCAAAAGCAAACGAGAAACCATACGTAGTGGAAAGCATGAAGTGGACTTTGTAGGAATTTGTTTAATTTTAGAACAAAAAAATTTTTAACAGTCATGCAATAGAATGAGTTTTTTTTTTTTTTACAAAAGGTCTTGGAAGTTCTAATACTTCATTGATTCATTTCTTTAGTTGCAACGTCTTGCATACACTTGAAAATGAAAGTGCAATTTTTATTTTCTTTAACATGCCAGCGACAATATGGTTACCAAGAGAAAACCAGTGGCTTGAATAACCAGGGCGTGTATGAAATATTGCTGTCTAGAGGGGCAATGCAAAATTTGCAATCGCATTGCTCTGTGGTGGGATTAAATATGTATTAAACTCCACCTGAGATAATGAAATCAAAGACAGACAATTTTTTTTTCTTTGCACTGCTGTATTCAGGGAAAATGTTGGCATTCGCCTGAAATGAGTTTGGAAAACCACTGAAAAACTGAAATCAGAATAGCCAGGTCTTTCTGAACAAGCATCCCAGTATGTTGTTGCTGCCCTTGGTAGGGGGAAAAAATAATCACAGAAGAGTTTTTAGAAAGTTGAGCAACTGTCGCAGTATGGGGAATGACAGTGTGTTGTGTCATTTAAATACTTACAAAAGAGACAGTAATTACTGCTGTATTTTACTATACTCGATATCTACCTACACATACTGCAAAACACTTGTCTATTCCCTCATCTGGNAATAATTGGCACGATGCAACGAGCTTAGTTGCCAGTTTTCACAAACAGTCCCCATGGTAACAAGAATATGTTTTACAATGACATGGCAACTAAAAGTTTTAACCACTAGAAAATTTAATTTTTGGAAAAACCGCTGGTCTCACTCAAGTAACGCGAATCAACAGTTTTTAGTCACTGAAGATAACTGGAAGATCACATTACAAGCACACCGTACAGGACGAAAAACAACCCAAGTACAGCCATGCAGAACTTTTAAACACTTTAGCCATTTAGATACATCTTTTTTTTGTTTCTCCCCAACAATTTCCCTTACATGATGTGATGGAAATTACGGTAGCTCGGTGAGATTGGAAAACCTAACCATATTATGCTATAAGTAAATGTAAGTTACATAATTTTTTGTTTATTACATATATGTTTTGATGCTTCCAGGAACTTAACAATCATTTTAAAACAAATTGCTGTATTCAGAAGGAAATACAGACATTTGCATAATTGTGGTGGATCAATATTATAAGTAGAGTGAGAGTGAGTAAAGAGATTTGGGCGGCTCTTCACATTGAGGTGTTGAGAGCATATGAGGTGAAAGCGAGATGGTTATGGAGCAACGCCGTAATGAAAGGGCGGAGAAACGGGAGATCCTTAATACAACCCGCCAACCAGTGGCATCGTCCAGCACGATTCCCACATGCAAAAATCTGGGAGTGACCCTACCAGGAATCGAACCCGGTTCGCCTTGGTGGGAGGTGAGTAGTCTAGCCACTAAACCACCGTGGCCCCCTTTTGAAAAGAGGTATTTTATCAACCATCTAAATGACTCCTTTAGTATTCACTGTTGAATTTTTTATTTTATTTTGTGGAAAATAGTATTGCAGTTTGAATTCCTAACATATTATTTAATTTTTTATTATTTCCGTTCAGACATCTGAGGACCACATGTCAATTTCAATTCCTTATCATTTGTTCTTTCCTTTCCTTCCAATATTCTTTCATCATTTCACTGTATTTTTTTTCTTTCTTCCGACCTCTAAGCCTGTTTTTTTTAAGTTTATTTATTTATTTAACAACTGAATGTCTTCAAGGCAACATATTAAAACATAACAC
This sequence comes from Clitarchus hookeri, assembly GCA_002778355.1. Taxonomy (NCBI): domain Eukaryota; kingdom Metazoa; phylum Arthropoda; class Insecta; order Phasmatodea; family Phasmatidae; genus Clitarchus; species Clitarchus hookeri. The sequence continues at coordinate 14,781 of NQII01004840.1, read as the reverse complement.
TGCAGTATTGCTGACATTAAAAATTACACTAACACCTTCTCGTAATTTTAACAATATCAGCTATTTCAACAAAGTATTACAACAGATATTACATTTTACTTTGCTCAGTGGTTTTGTGAAAATATCTGCAACTTGACAACCAGTTGGACAATAATTTATATCAATATCCTTTTCAATATATTTTTCATATATGTAATGGTATTCGACGTCAATGTGTTAACTTTGCTCGTCAAAATGTACAGTTTTAGTTTCACTGCAGTCAGATCCTTGATTACCGACTTGGGTACATCATGTCCTTACGACAGTCTGCAGAAACAAACTGTTCTACTCCGTTGAGGACAACGTGATGATCGACTGATGGGAGCACCAGTTGATACGTCCTTCAGCATATATCACCACAAAGCCAGTGGTACTTTTGGTTTTCTGTCTTCTAAATAGTATGAATCACAGAAACCTTGCAATATTTACTGCACTTGAAATATCTCAATGTGTTTTTGTTGGCAGATGCAAGGACTGCCCACTGCTTCTCTGTAGGGCTAACTAGCTGGTGGATCCGATTTATCATTTGACTCTTTTTCAAACCCAGAGTACTAACATATTTTTGGTGTAAATTTCTTTGTGTAAATTTCATTCCCGTTTCATACTTTTGAATTTCCATTCCAATGAAGGTTCAGATTTTCTCAAGGCTTGTAAAGTTCGTTATGGAAAGGAACTTAAAAGTTCCTCAGGCCAGTCATTGTTGAAAGTCGCGACGCGGCAGCCAATATCGGCGTGGGGGTCAAGGCCATGGCCCACACCTCGCGGCCGACTACCCTGCGCTCGTTGGAGGGGTGTACCGCCCAGCGGTGGAGGGGGTGTGCACGCCTGTGCACACAACCTACTGCACCGATCGATACTCTCAGCTGAAGTTGTGGTGCCAAAGCATGGGAGGGGGTGAGTGCAGGTGCACCCGTCCGCTCTGCTGCGCAGTACACGGTACTGGAGGGGGAGGGGTGGTGACGCCTTGCTGTCCCGTTATGGCCGACTCGCTGAGAGTGCACTGCGCTGTTGATGTAATGGCAGCTGTGAAGCTGGTTTAGGTGCGCTTTTAAGCCACGTGGTGCGGCGTGTCTGGGTGTCGTTCTGGCATCTGGTTGGCATCAGAGCGTTGTTCCACGTTGATCACACTGCTCCTGACATGTTCTTAATGCTGTTGGGGGGAAAAAATAGGTGGGAAAATTACTCAAAGAGGTGTTGAGATGTCGGGAGAATTTGAGGTTTTCTGGGTCGAAAAACGAGAGGAATGATGAGGGAAAGATATGCCACACAGAAGGGAGACAATTTAACGCCTGTTAATTGCGTAGGACATCAGACAATTGGAATAAGAATTCGCCACAAAGTTGGGCATGGAATGGCTAGCTCTTGGCCGACATGATGGGTAGACTTCTGTGGACTTCTTAGCCAACTCCTCCAGATGCGCCCAACGTTGACTGGGTCAGTCATGAAAATGGGACGTAGGGCATGAATACAAGGTTTAAAGAGCGGCAGCTGGTCATTTTTCATCATGCAAAGAAGAACTCTCCGCGACCCTGTTTGTTGAAACTGCTCGTGCCAACATTGAATGCTCCAACCAGTAGAAGGTAGAGGGTGCAGTGGCGTACTCTCGCCAAAAATCACGCTGCACAGTTGTCGCAGACTTGCAATTGTTGAACTGGAGAAAGCAGAAAGGCCTTCTGTTGTGAGGTTGTCATCCTGACACATACTGAAGGGAGCTCGTCTACTGGCTACTCAGTCCACGCATCAGGGAGGCACCTAGCAGCAACCAAGTGAAACATTTCATTCCTCTGTTAGCAGTGAACTGCTCGCTGATGTGTGGGACCTCGGCATTGTTCAACTGAGCACAGAGTCGGCACTCAAGTGATTCAGAGCCCACTCGGGCGACGGCATATTGAGCATTTGTGATACTTGTAAGCAAAACGTTTTTTTGTCAGACATGCATTTCACTCTTTACCGCGTGGTTCTCTGTTCCTTAGTTTAAAAGATATAAACTTCTGAATTTTGAAACATCGTGAATTATATTATCCATTCCAGTANGTTCTCTGTTCCTTAGTTTAAAAGATATAAACTTCTGAATTTTGAAACATCGTGAATTATATTATCCATTCCAGTAAAAAATAGAGGTCATTTTTTCACAACAAACATACTCAAATGTGAAGAAATCTTGCAGGTATTCATCAGATTTATTTTTCTCTACTCAGTCAAACAACAAGCATAACTTTTTAAACATTTGACTGGATTTTATGCAATCAAGAATACGTTACCATTTTTCAATCGACAGTAATAACAATAAGTTTTAGAGCCTGGACGTCCACTTTGTTCCGCCAAGTTTTCTTCTCGTCTTTCGTGAGGTTTTCAAGTTTTAATTTCCCAGCAACAATATCATAACTTCCTCGGGCCTTGAAAGCAATTTTGATTCCAGGCTTCCATACGCTGTAGGAATCACGTTATTAAGTTTTTCTGCGTGTGAATGATGACCATCAGAACAAAACAATATTTACCTTTCTACCTTTCTTAGCACTGCAAATTCAACTCAACTGAACCCGTAACTTGCTGAAACCTTTGTTTTATTTTGTGGAAAATAGCATTACAGTTTGAATTTGTGACATATATTTCATTTTATTTATTTATTTAACAACTGAATGTCTTCTTGGCAACATACTAAAACATACCACTGCATTATTGCTGACATTTCAAATTACACTTTAAACATTTACCACTAACCTGGAGATAATACATGGCAAGTTTTAATATCATAATTCTGAATCTTTTCATTAAACTATAATCTTGTATATGAAGAACAAGAGAAAAAGATCCCAGTATAATCCTAAACTCAAATAAATATCAAGGTATACTAATTCAAAATAACAACACTTTAAAATAAATTGGATGATCAACATGAACAAAGATGTATTAATTATTAAACAGTACAGACAACTTTAATTCCAAACCAATGACGAAATGTTACTGTTCACGAACAAATGTGGACATAGGTCAAAATAACTGAACAACTCGAACACAACAAACAAATTTGGAATCAAACATCTGCATTATTTTTATTTTCAGGNAGGTCAAAATAACTGAACAACTCGAACACAACAAACAAATTTGGAATCAAACATCTGCATTATTTTTATTTTCAGGTCTTATTATTTTTAGTTAACAGAGAGCAAATACAAAATCTCTTCCAAACAAAATGAGTACAATGTAATATTTGTTCTACACCAAATCCACAACTAAAAATTTTACAATTTTTTACATTTCAAGAGCAGAGAATAATTAGTTTTAACATACATAGTTTTGGAGAAAAGATTCATTTCAAGAAACAAGTTTTGCATTAGAATTACTTACATGTTTATTTCCAAATTCCACAACACTACTTCAACATGGCCGGCAACTCCGACCTTCTTCGCCCGGTGCCTTCACTTCTAAAATAAAGCTTGACAAATGAAACAATATTTATATAACAGAATAAAAAAAGATGCTTTCACATGATTACATGATATATATTGCTTATCTGTGCGCAGACAAGATACAACTATCTCATTTNAAAAAAAGATGCTTTCACATGATTACATGATATATATTGCTTATCTGTGCGCAGACAAGATACAACTATCTCATTTGACGCTGCACATAGCATTTTGAGTTGTGATAATACTCAGATTCTTGAAAAATAGTCTTGTTTCACTCAAAAATGATNGACGCTGCACATAGCATTTTGAGTTGTGATAATACTCAGATTCTTGAAAAATAGTCTTGTTTCACTCAAAAATGATGTAAAAACAGGGCTCGCCCCATCAGTGTCAGATTCTTGTATGTTTTTTTTTAAATACTTTGCAACCGAGGAGTTGCAACTTGACATAGTCACTCACTACTTACTCGCTACAATAAATAACTTGCAGCGCTCTGCAAGGCTCGCTGGAAATTATACATATAAAAAATAAGACTAAGAACACAAACAAGTCGCACGTCGGCATAGTGTATGTTAGGATAAGGAGGCAAACGCGTTCTCTTTCGCCGACGGAGGTAGTTAACTGGAATTATGGCTGCTACGTACACCGCACTTGTGCACACAAACACGTAATTACACAAGACGCACAGCAGGAATACTGAACGCTCTTAGACTTTTGTACTCGATGCTACAAATATAGTTCGTATATTTCATATGTACATATATTATATATCTACAATAGGAAGCATTTGCTCTTCGCTGCGACGAAAGCCGCTGCTCTCGCGCACGCACACAACAACGTGTTTTGGTATAAATCTGAAAGTTATATAAAAATGTCTTTATTTTACTCTTCTTACATATGATACAAACAACAATCTTTGGTTGGAAACATATATATCACATACAAATAGTCTAAACACATTACAATACAGTATTTATATAATGTGCACACGTACTTACAAAAAACAAAATATCCTAATTCATTATGTTGCTATCCTACAGTTTTAATATTCTATTTCCTTATTTATATAATTGTTCCAACTTTAAGCAAGAACAGAAAAATTCATTTTACTGCCGCTGCGGTTGGATTGAGATCTGTAAATCTTACATCAACAGTCTAATGTGTTTCTTTGTTATCAGGAAACATGACAGATTTCATCAAGCTATATTTTTTATGGTGAAATGCTTTATACATTGTATAATTTTACACACCAATAGGCCCTTTATATGGAAAGGATGAAATTTCTTTTGTTAAAAAAATTGTCAAAAAGAGTACCGATAATCTACCTTTGAGCACATTTTGACAGCAGAAACACAGTTATCATGATTGAAGCGAGGGACCATTCTAAAGGGCAGAAAGACGAAGGTTTATTTAAGAAAATGCTACCGGTAAACAAAAAAAAAGCAGGAAAACCAGTATACTTCTTAAAAGGCAGATAACAGCAGCGTAACGCACAAACATTTACGTTTGTTGGGGTCTTGCCCCACGTAGATGGGCTAAAACACGTCCTAGCAAATGTCGCACTGGTGCACGATAAACTACGCAGTTAGCCTCACANAGAAGCATTTACGTTTGTTGGGGTCTTGCCCCCACGTAGATGGGCTAAAACACGTCCTAGCAAATGTCGCACTGGTGCACGATAAACTACGCAGTTAGCCTCACAGCCAAGAAAAGTATTCTGTCGACACCTTACTGTGTTCGCAAAACTTTTAATCTGACAGTGTTCCTCAAAAATTCGACACACATTATTCTGTTAGTTAACACCGTTTCCATCAAATAAATAAAAACACACACTTCCACAAACGAAAAAAAAAATTATAATTTGAAACAGTTGCAAACGATATATGGTTATACAACAATCCTGTTTCAAAAATGACAATCTGTGCGTGCAAATAGTTTTCTGCTCTGCATTATCTGAATCAATTCAACATTCCAAGAATTTTTCACTTCTACGGTGGTACTAGCTCACTACAGTCCTGAAAAGCCACCCAAATAAAAATTGTGCCTGCACTTCCCTATTTCTTGCGTTTATGAAGTTCGCGTACTGCATACATCAGGCAATAGTCTACGCACGGGAACTAGAGCGTGATAAGTACGGGCTATCCATGGTTAAGTCAGCACTTCTGAAACCAACCTTTGAGAAATGTCACTGCCCCTAGCGGCATGTATTTTAACGGGTATACCGACTGGCACGCGACCAGCGAAGTTGGTAACGACACAGAGAAAGTAGTTCCACATCTCAACATTGGATTAAAAGTGTCAGGTAAATACACGTGGACAGCGAAATTATTTTATTTGCTTCCCGTTTTTATTTCATAAACACAAATGTAAGAATTGGCAAATCTGTAAAAGATGTACCTTTCTGATAACTGTACAGTTTCACTCGACTGACACATGAACNATGGGCACACCGACTGGCACGCGACCAGCGAAGTTGGTAACGACACAGGGAAAGTAGTTCCACATCTCAACATTGGATTAAAAGTGTCAGGTAAATACACGTGGACAGCGAAATGATTTTATTTGCTTCCCGTTTTTATTTCATAAACACAAATGTAAGAATTGGCAAATCTGTAAAAGATGTACCTTTCTNACGGGTATACCGACTGGCACGCGACCAGCGAAGTTGGTAACGACACAGAGAAAGTAGTTCCACATCTCAACATTGGATTAAAAGTGTCAGGTAAATACACGTGGACAGCGAAATTATTTTATTTGCTTCCCGTTTTTATTTCATAAACACAAATGTAAGAATTGGCAAATCTGTAAAAGATGTACCTTTCTGATAACTGTACAGTTTCACTCGACTGACACATGAACGAAGTGATGAGGCCCGCGGCAAAGTTACTTTGACATGCGGCAGAAGAATGCACAAAGTGCATGCAAATATATCTTAAGCAGGGCTTTCTCAAAAGTGCTCAGTTTGCCGCGTACAGCCGCTACCCATCAAAGCAGACTTTACCTAAGTTGAGGCTCGACAGCGGGGGGAAAAGCCACAGCACCAGGTTTCATAATACTTGAACAAAATCAACAGTTCAAAACTGTACCCAGCTCTCAGTGCAGTTATGAGTGAATAAATGAACGCAACCATAACTGCAATGGCAGCGCTGCAGATCACAAATACGTAAAACATTTTGTCATCTTACATTACGATAACAGTGAAACCCAAACACATGGCCCAGGGCCCAGAGCTGCACGAAGACTAACAAAAACTCACAACTGTCACATTGTTTTATATCACAAAGATAGAAAAACTGTACAAAAAATTATTACTAATGTGCACAGTATTACAGTAACATGACAAATTAACCGTATAAGGATAATATAGACAAAATAAAAACTGACCTGTTTTGAAACATACTGTATCCCATAAACGGACGTAAAATTTTAAATACTGCTTCATTTATGGAAAGTAGGAACTACTTTAATAAATAGACAAATAATAATAATAATAATAAATACTGTATATGGAGATTTAAAAAAAAAGGTGCAGCGAGGGGAAAAAATTACACTTTTACAGAAAACTTACTTAATTCACGCCTGACTTAATTTCGAATAAAGTTTCCTTTACTTACAATTTAACGGCTGTCACTTAATTTTATTTTAACACAGGGGCATATCCTGGACACAAGGCTTCAGCTAACTCTCCTCCCGTTGCTCGCAAGGACATTTATTTGCAGTCTTCTACAGGGATGCCACCTCTTTTGCATTTGAAAAATCCCTCACATTTCCCTGATGTCTAGACAAAAATTATTTTTCCCCCCGACATTTGTTTGAAATGTGTTACTGTTATAATAGACTTGCAGTTTATCAGTTTGACGTCATACCTACATCCCGGTAGGTATCTTCCCCCACATCTGCATGGCCTACATTCAGACGAGCCGTTGGAACATACTGTAACCGCCAGGACGAGTCAATCTTGCCAAGGCTGCGGTGGAGGGAGAGCGTACGCCTGCATGTGGGATGTCAACTTTTGCTAAGTCTCTGATATTGTAGTTCTGTAATTACGACTTGTCTGACTCTGTTTGATTCTATAGTGTCTGCATATTTGTTTCCCCCCTCCTCCCATGTGGTATTCGATTTCCAGGAGTTTTATTGTAATTCTTGCAGNTAGTGTCTGCATATTTGTTTCCCCCCTCCTCCCATGTGGTATTCGATTTCCAGGAGTTTTATTGTAATTCTTGCAGTATTGCCCAGTTCCAGCATGTGCGCATCACATCATCTACAGTTGCACGGACTTTTGTCTCTTAGCCTCCTTGCGTACGTCTCCACGTGTGGCTTTTCTTTTTTTGGGTTTACGAGAATTAACTATGTGCTTTTTGCGCAGCCCGTGCGGTCGCTCGTAACCACTGTATGACTTTGTAGTATTGTGATGAAGTGTGTAATAAATTTGTGTTGCTAGGGGAAGTGTCATTTATGTTACTGTATACGAGATGGCCATGACGAGCTGCTTTGAAGCCGCAGGGACGGACGTGCCTCCCTGCCCCAGGTAACGGTGAGGCCTGCGTTTGATCCTGTACGCGTTCACCTGTCGCCACTGCGAAGTGAATAACCACACTGCGAGTTTACCCAGTACAGTTGTCCAGACCAAGTTAACATCTGGCAGGGCCTGGCAAATCATGCGTGTTCTAGAGTTTGCACCTACCTCTCAGTTACACAGCTCTCTACCTCTGCATGGATGGCCCAGGGAGAAGCTATCTAACGGTGATAAGTTTCATAAGGCCGTTTAAAAATTGTAATATTTAATTATGGTTATTATTGCCGTGTGTTAATGCAATCTGACCACCAAGAAGATCATGCGTTAATGCAGTAAACACAATCACCTTGACTGATTTACAGCTTGTACATAATGCAGTTTGTTTGGTCCGCACTCATGGTAAACTACCTCTGTATCAACCTCTCCGGTTGCACACACACTTAAATATGCCCTGAAATCAGTGTTGTATTGCCCAGTTAAGATACTGTAGAGGTCTTTCAGATTTTGGATTGCCAAATGCTTTTCCTTCAGTCCCTTTTTAACATTTGCTGTAATATGGTTTTAAAAATTTTCAGGAATTTTTGAAGACATCAATACATAATTTGTTGAAATGTGGGTCAAGGATCAGTATTCCAAATATTTTACTGATTAAACATTAATCAGGTTAATAGATATTAAGTATATTTTGTGAGAGCAAAGTTTCTCCGTCAATAGTAGTTATAACTTTTACAGAATCTTTAATAACTTCTGTGATGAAGTGTGCCCACAGCAGATGTGACTCCACAAATAAAGCTGCATTATTCTGCTGATAAAAACATTAAAACGTTAGTTGGTGACAAAATCGTTGCCACTTAGAACCAACAAGAACACATTGCTAGCACACCGGGCTCACAGTTGGCGATTACATTATATTTCCGTTCCAGTCATCTCGATTTCACTTTTTTCTCAGTTTTCCAAAAATCACCCCAGGCGAAAGCTAGATGGTCCTTTAATACTGGCCATCGCACATTTCCTGTCCATTCTTGATTTTCCACGCCTGTCTCCAACCAACCACTACATACTGACCTACCAAAACAAAGTGTTCACGACAATCACTACTGACAACCATGACAGTAATTCATATTTATTATATTTTTTAACTTACTCTATTAAAATACTAATACGTTCAGAGTGAAACCATTCCCTGACTAAAGGAAATAGACCATTTTCATTTTTGTGTGCTGCTAAATCTGCGACAATGTTCCATCCGCTGAGTTAGTCCAGACACATTTTCTGTGCATTCCCCGCTTACACGTCTATGCGTATCTCAGCTAATAAATATCTGTGGAATACAACTTTTTGCCAGTAAAGATAGAAATCAATTATCTAAGCCCATGTGATTTTTTTAAAATCATATTAAGTGTATTTGAAGAGAAAAAAAATAGAGAAAATGGTAAACAAAACAAAAACACATTTTTAGAGCTTCGTGCATAGTTTTCGTAAGAGATAGGAGAAAAGTAAAACCGTACAGCCGTGGTTTAATCTGTGTGATGAAGTCCCGCTATTACTGATCTAATTTGAACAGGAAAGTGCGACGACGGAAGTACTGCATGCCGGCTCAGCGCCTTGTGCATACGAGAGATGGGCTGCTGAGTCCTCGTGTTATTGGTTGTTCGTATCACCGTGCCTCGAGCACAAAAAAAAATTATCTCTGGCCTACGTACTCTTAAATGTGGACTAAACATACGCACCCAGACACACGTGCCACAAAGAGCTAAATTACTAACCTCTGCAACGATGCGACAACTGAACATCACATTAAAAGCTGTGGTTGGTGGTAAAAAGAGAATTAAAATATGGTACTTAACAAATTACTATTCAGTAAAGGCTCTCAATGCTGTGGTAGGGTTGTTTGGTGGTGCACATTGCATTTGGTGCTTTCTGTGGGGTACATGCTTAAGAACTGGTGCACCTAAAGGTGAGACCATCTTTGCATTACATTCAAACCCCTGTTTTAAAATTATCAGGGGAGCAGAAAAAAATATTACAAAATGCCAGGTAAAATAATAAGGGTAAAAAGAGGAAATTTGTACTCTATGTGTATTACATCGTCCCAAAGATAATAGGTGTAAAAAAAATAAGAAAAAGTGAAATCGGGAAGTGGATAAAAAGGGTTGTACTATATGTACACAATACAGCTCTCGTGAGTTTTATATTGTATTTAAAACTGTGAAGATCAAACCAAAATAAAGCTCTGAAACAAAAAAAAAATTATCTAGTAGATTTTGGGTACCATTACTGTCATTATAACTGCAAAGTAGGAGAACAGTACATTATGTGGTACTTTCTGCTACAAAATAGAATGAACGTGCCTTGTTATGCATGTAGCACGGCCGACTCAAACCTGCAGGCGGTGGGTTCTGCACTTCAGCTGCACTGAGACCATCTCCGCATCCACACCACCACTTACGAATTTTCTAATTGTGTTCCTTCCAGTTCATCACACACCGTATTGATGCGTTAGCCACAATGAGCACAATTTTTTTTATTAATTATTTAATGTCTTATGAACAGTGAGGTCAGTAGAAATGGAACAATTACTATTATCAGAAGCGAGAGGAAGGAATTGCTCATGGCCTGCATTTAACAACCACCCGGCATTTGCCTGGAATAATTTTGATAAACCATAAAAAACAAATCAGGATAGCTGAACTGTAAATAAAATACGGGTCCTCCTCAACGAAAGTTCAGTGTGATACCACAACACCACCGGGGCCGCAGTGTTGTAGTGGTCAGACTACTCGCCTCCCACCTACGTGAACCGGGTTCAATTCCTGGCAGGGTCACTCCCACATTTTCACACGTGGGGATTCATGCCGGACGATGCCACTGATTGCCAGGTTTTCTTGGGGATCTCCCGTTTCCCCCACCCTTTCATTCCAGCGCCGCCCCATACTCACCTCGCTTCACCCTCATCGGCTCTCAAGACCTCGATGTCAAGACTCGCCCGACACTCGCACAACCTCTCCACGCCCCCCGCCTAGTTCTACACACTCAGTAAAATGTCATACATTTTATACCTTTTTAAGAACAAAGGTATTTATTATAAAAATAAGGAAACATTAATGGCAGTTAATCTATCATCATAGATAACATGAATTATAAGCATACTATGTGAAAATGAATACCCCTTCCCTTCGATAAATATGATACAAAATGGAAACTGATAAGGAAAAAAACCAAGTAGCCTAACAATTTACAAAACAATTCCTCATACGGCAGGGCATGAAAATTATAAATAGTCTTTATTGAAATTGTTTTACCTTTATGATTTTAGTAAACATTTCATTCATTCTCAGCTTAATTTGCAAGTAACTGTTTCAAAGTGCACATTCAGACAAACTAAACGTGCGCTAACCTGTTTCACTGCTGTGAGAACTACCTATATTTGTGCTAACGAAACCTTCATGCCACCACACAGAGGGTGGCTTTTAACATAGCCCTTTTATAGCACAGGCATTTTGACATCCCAGCAGTCGTGTAGAACCACTACAGACCTATCAACCGCTGTGAATCCTGCAGCGCA
>NQII01004839.1:90154-177805 GCA_002778355.1 Clitarchus hookeri | reverse complement strand
AGTAAATTTTAAATTAATTATTTATATTTTTGCCCTTTAACATAACAATTTACTGATTATTTATGTACACATTACTATTACTACAATTGCAGCTACGTATTTCTGAGTAGCAAGTTCGCCTAAAACGTCCCATGAACAGTACCTTGACTAGGGGATCAGCTGATAATGACAGCATGAAAATAAACAACATCCTTGCCATGTGGCCGATCAGCTGATGGCGGAAGGATACGTAGTCAGATGTAAACACTGGCGCTACTTTCGCCGAACTGTCAGCAAACGGCCTTCTTATACCGTATGGACCATACTACTGTCAATACTGTTTTGAAATTTGTTGGCTTTTTGATTATTTTACATGTGTTATTTGTTGTGTATATTTTATCGAATCCTATGCTTTCCAGTAAGAGAGTATAAACGTGTTTGGAAACACTAACTACAAAGTGAATCTTGCGGATTTCCATGGTTGTTAATATACACAAATGTATACTTAACGGCAAAGAAACAAAATCTAATTTTGAAATCGAAACATTACAAAAGTAATGCAGTATATGAGTATTAAAATAAAAAATGCGCCAATTGTTGCATTAAAATCGGGGTTGACAAAGTAATTTTAGTAGTATTAATTCAGTAACTTTCGTGGTCGGTGTCACGCGAATGCGGAACGCTCTCTCTCTGGTTTGACGTCACTAGTCATAAATCTGCGGCCGGACCCGGCACGTTGCAAACACGCAGAATTAAAATGGAAGGCAAATTTTTGAAAGCGCTGTCAGTCAATGCACCAAGAGTATATATCGATATGGTACTTGATTACTTCATTTCCCATTATTTTATGGAACCTGAAATAAGAGGTAGAAAATTACAAATGTATGAACGTGTCTCACAGCGCACAATCGTGATCTTCAAGTCGACATTAGACCTACATGACATGTTAAAACTTATTTGTTTGTACGTTTTATCGAGGTACGTTTTACTATTATCTGTATTATGAATACGATTGCTAAGATTCAAAGTTGGACTTTAATATATGGAATAGGAATTATATTCACAAGAATAACAAAACTGTAATGAAGGGGACTGCAGAGAGCGTACTGTTGTCGCGCGCAGTGTTCGATGTCTGCGATACATTTACTACATTTGGAAATAGAACGTAATGTAGTACAGAGAAAGAAGGTTACAAATATTTCCGGATTCTAAACCACGTTTCAGTATTCATAAAACACTTTTAACGCTTTATAAATATCAGATAACGAGCAGTATGATGACAGTAGGCCAAAAGCTAGTACGTTAGTCACTACCCGACACCGCTAGACTTCTCGAGCAGCTGAGGGTTAGTGGCGAACGGAACACCTAACTTCGTTAAACCACGTTTCCCTGTTTGTTTCGTTTTTTGAAACTAACATTAATTTTATCAGGTGTTTTCCGAGATATACTAATACACTGCCGTACAACAACCAATTTAGATGACAATAAACAATTTACTTGACTGTTTATTTTTTTTCATTACTTCTAACAATTTACATTTTACCAAATACGCACCACCGCTGAAGTAAACAAATCCGGCAGCCGAGTTTGTATCTGACTTGTGACGTCACGGAGTGAGCAGGTGCGTTTGGCGGGTGTTTCAGACACAAAACTTTCATTCCGTCAAAAAATTTTCAAAACTAATTTTGAAATAGTGGTACTTTGTAAACACATATTTAACACATAATAGAATGAAAACCAAGTGCCAGCAAGAAAAAATGTGCATTTTGCCTATTGTGAAATTGTTTATTTTTGGTGGGCGGAATGTTTAATAATAGAAAAACATCTGTGATGTGGTGGTATTCTCAATAAATGACTTGTACTGTTGAAGTTCTCAGACACATGTTAACTGCTTTGTTTGCCAAGAGAGGGCAGTAGTGTTGCAAGATAGTGCGAATTGAGGTCGAGCACGACTGCTTGTTGTAATGACACATAGTAAACGGGTCTGATGAAACACGTGAGGTCTCCAGCCTTCTGTAGGTAATTTTGAAAGTTTAGCAGTTAAATGAAACCTGTTTCAGTTGAAAATCGCACGCCAGATTACTCTTGCACATAATGGCGAATTCATATGCTGTTGCGGTAATCTGAATGTCTTGCAAATGTAGGGAAGCAGGAAACTGCGTTTAGTAACACTATTGTTGCGTGCTTCAGAAGATTGTAGGATTAATTTTAATTATTTTAATTTATTACATTGTTTGTAAGAATTCTCGGTTGATATGATTTTGCAATTTAATTAAATACAATGCAATAAATCACATGTTTATTGTATTTGCATTTACGTTCATGAAAAGATTAGTGGATTAAACTCTCATTTCTAACGGTAATTTCTTACTTCTCCAACAATGAAACACATGATTTAACAATAATAATGTGGTAAGTGCCATATTAAATCGTCACGAAATACAGTTTTTTTCACTAATAGAGGCAGTTGCTCAGTATATATATATGTATTTGTATATATATATATACATATATATATATATACACACCGACAGGATATAACCCTTAACAAGCTGAACTTTGGGTTCCGGAGACTTTTGGTCGGGAAGCCGACCAACCTCATTTTATTTTCCTGCTATGATTTCAAATAATTGGCTCTGTTAGCCACTNACTTTTGGTCGGGAAGCCGACCAACCTCATTTTATTTTCCTGCTATGATTTCAAATAATTGGCTCTGTTAGCCACTGCGGCCGATTGCACACCAAGTATACGTCATGAATACACACATAACCGGTCGTGTTGTGCACATAGCGGTGATACACATTATCTGTTTCGTGTGTACAGCGCCTTATTGTAAGTAATGTAGGTATCACTGTCAATTAGGGAACAGAATAGGGCAAGCTTTATTGTCAGCGTGAACGGCGTACACGCTATTGTATTGTGCTTTCTATTACTTCACCATGTCTATATATTTTTCTCATTTAATNCAGCGTGAACGGCGTACACGCTATTGTATTGTGCTTTCTATTACTTCACCATGTCTATATATTTTTCTCATTTAATAGCAATACACTCTTCATATATATTAACCTCCTCTTTAATATTGCGTATTATCAAAAACTAAATAATGTTCCACCAACGCAAATAGNCTCTTCATATATATTAACCTCCTCTTTAATATTGCGTATTATCAAAAACTAAATAATGTTCCACCAACGCAAATAGTCTAGGAAGAATTATGCGACAGCACAACCTTCATCCACATGTTAACCGAAAAATTCACAATACAACTTTGCTCGAATGTTCACCACTTATTTAGTAAATTTACTATGTGAGGATGTTTACAAAGTTAATATTTTTAATCATTGACCTCATGATTCGGCTTTCTAATGCTTGTCATATAATATATTTATATAATTACACAGTGACAGTTTCGTGGTTTTAAAATAACTACATTCGAAGTTATGTTACATTTATGGTTCTGTAATCTCATTGACTACGCTGAGGCAGGTTGGTGCACATAAGAAAAATATTAATTATTTATTGACCATAGGATACATAATTGTCTTAAAAAAAAATTCTTTTTGGGTGAACAAAACTNCTATATATTTTTCTCATTTAATTGCAATACACTCTTCATATATATTAACCTCCTCTTTAATATTGCGTATTTTCAAAAACTAAATAATGTTCCACCAACGCAAATAGTCTAGGAAGAATTATGCGACAGCACAACCTTCATCCACATGTTAACCGAAAAATTCACAATACAACTTTGCTCGAATGTTCACCACTTAATTAGTAAATTTATTATGTGAAGATGTTTACAAAGTTAATATTTTTAATCATTGACCTCATGATTCGGCTTTCTAATGCTTGTCATATATTATATTTATATAATTACACAGTGACAGTTTCGTGGTTTTAAAATAACTACATTCGAAGTTATGTTACATTTATGGTTCTGTAATCTCATTGACTACGCTGAGGCAGGTTGGTGCACATAAGAAAAATATTAATTATTTATTGACCATAGGATACATAATTGTCTTAAAAAAAAATTCTTTTTGGGCGAACAAAACTTTAAATTGAACTATATTTACTTTGGTCATAAAACAAAACATGTAAATATATTTACCATGACAAAATCTCTTTCCTGGTCTAATAAAATTGGCTCTAACCAATTGTTTCGTCGAGGGAAGTCTACGCATTTGTATGGCATAATACAAGCAAGCATTTTGTTGGCCCTGTGCAAATAGGTTTTTACTATTATGAAGTGAATGTAGTTATTCACATATTCGTCAGCAAGGTATCGTATTGCGACATATCTCGTTACACACGAGAGTCGTAACTTATCTATTTCCTAAAAGCAAGACAGCGGGCGGTTTTTGGGGTAAATACACACACCACGCGGAAAGATAAGAACCGACCTATTTTTTTAGTTATTACGTTTGAAAAGCAGATAACTCGTGTATAAATACAAAAGTTGCTCATTGCGTACTGCAGAGAAAGCTTTGGCAGTTAAGTATGCTTAAGTGTTGCAGGTAAACAAATCTACTTAACTTCACATATTCCGTGCGTGACACACAAGGTATTATAATTTTTTTCATATAATATAAATTGTATTCAACTGCCACGATTGTCGATGCACTGCACTTCTTGTCGCTGGTTTAAGTCTCGTGACTAACATTTTTTTGATTTACAATTTTTTCTCAGGGTTCTTACTGAAATATATATTTTAGTATTGTAAACTGTATTATCACTTCCTACGTTAACTTAGTGAAGTATCAAAAATAACTTGTTTTTGTTTCGTATTAACCTTCCAGATAATGCTTAGAACATTAATTTACTTCTTTCTGTGATGTACATTTCTTCATCTGGACGATTTACATTTTGAGCATAACGAAATTAATAGCAATGAACTCGAGGCCGAGTTCGTCGTTTTTATCGTGGCTACGTTAGAGATTATCGCCAGCAATAAATTAAATACGCTACTGACATGTGCATGATATAAATTATTTTCTCTTCAAAAATATAATAAAACCTACTATTTATCCTTTGCAGCAGATATTTTGTATCTCTGGTGATTGTTTGCTTGAAATTGCATCAAGATGTCCGTCATTTCTGCTACTTTCTCGTTCATTAATACAATTTATTGGGCTGTATTTATAATTATATAGTAACGACCCACCTGTAAGACAGCCATAAAGACATAAATAATTACAGAATACCATTTCGCCTCGTAAAGATACTTACGCCGTAACTGCCTTCCCTTAGAAGCAACAGAAATACTACAGGAAAGGGGCTACAGGAAGTTAGGTAAGTGTGCACGTCTCACGCTATGAAGGGATTAGTATACACTTAGCCACAGAGGCCGTGAGTCATTTCTGGCGTATGACGTACGCAACACTGAGACGTGATAGGTTTATTGCAGTTGCGGATCCAGGAGTGAGTCTTAAGTCAAAGGGAGAGGGGACTGCCATTTGCAGTGAGTATTAAATTTTTTACAAGTTAACACATTAGTATTTNACTAAAATATCTAACAAGTTAACACATTAGTATTTTACTCTGCACCATATTATTAATACATAATTACAAATACCAATACCACTACTACCTTCATTAATATAAATAACTTCTATGTGAATATCTTTCAACATAATTTTCAGTTTTTTTTTAAAAACGAAAGATATGCCAAACTTATGGAGCACAGTTTAGCTGTTGGATTGTGAGGGAATTTAGGGTGGGGGTGGCCCCCCCTCCTTCTGCGCATAGAAACCTCCGCAATTTGTTTGCCAAGGTCCCGTTCTTCTGGAGGGGTATCAGCAGAGAAAGTGTTCAGATCTGTAAATATAGATACGCAGGGATATGTTAGCAAAATAGAGATATTACTTGACTAACAAATATTTGGCATTTGAATGTTACAAAATCATAACGCGTCCAAGAAACAGAGTGGTTGCCAAATACGAAACGTTTCCTCCCCTAATGCCTGTGTCTGTTATGCTCAGGTTGGGCAGTAACTCACGAATATATAACTAGGTGGTGTTAAATACATTTCATAGGCCCTACTATGCTATTGCGATACTACTATTTCAATTGTATTCGCATAATAATAATGTGCTTAAGTGAAGGATAACGATGTGAATTTATATTGTAGATTTTCATTAGTAATTTTAAACCATTTTATCAATAGCAAAATTAGCATTGCATTAATTAATATTTGGGAATAATATAAATAAAATATACATATATAAAATTGTACAACATAACATGAATATACTATTTGAAATAAATAAAACTCAGACAAATATAAATATAGAAATAAAAATACGTGGCATTTGATTGAATTACGTGAGCGTCTAGAATTGGTTGCAAATTGTCATCCAGTTAAGAGACCCACATCCTGGAGTTTTTTATTTTCGCGTTTGAGGCCGAGAAACACGGGTGCGATAAGGCTGACACTCCACGTCTACAAGTGCGTCATCGCCGCTACGCGCAGGCCTCTGAATTGGCGTGCAATGTCCTCGTCGTGCTGCGTCTACCTATGGGACTTTCAGCGGTCACCCTGTAATGTTATTGGTGGAAAGTATGTAGCAATGCTCAATGCGTGCCCCTCGATTACTTCTGTATATATATATAACCCGTATATTTTGAGATATAGAGCTATGAAAAACCCGTTTTTAACTGTGTTGGAGTGGTCCAAAATAGTGTTTCTAATGTGCGTCACATCTTGGAAGAACCGACAGGCATAGTGCGATGTGTGCGTTATTTTCTCAGACTAGCACATTGTACGTACGTTTAATTGTTTCGTAAAAAAAAAACCTAGATTTCGAGCAAACGGCAATGAAGTTCAAGCGACAGGTAGGCGGTCCCCCTTATAACACATATATTGTTCGTCCACCGGAGACCACAATTTCAGCGTTTATTTGTTTTCTCAAATTCCCAGTTGTCTTATTTTGTTTGGGTAACTGGACGGATGACCTTTTTCTACGTTAATAAGCACCGTGTTTGTAATTTGTGGCCACTAAAGTGTTTAAAAGTTCAATTTCCAGTAATAGACTTGAAATAAGATATGACTTTCATAAATTTTATCTTAAGATGTTTTGACGAACAATAAAGTTTTCGGCAAACTCAGTTAATCGAATCACGCCAAAAACACTCTGTGACTGAGAAAATTTATTTCCGAAGTATTGAAGCTGGTAAGTATTTGTAAAATAATGATCCATCTTTACTAATTTTATATTGTCGATTTTAAATACTCAAAAAATACGTTTGTTTTTCCTTACTCACTCCACTGTTATAAATATTTTCCATAATTTTTTTTTTCTATTTTTAAAAATTCTCTAGAAATGTCTGTAAGATTACGGACACGTTTTCAACAACGGATTTTCCATAAATTTCAAAGATATTTCAGTAAATTTGGTTAACTAGATAGTTTGTTAGTGTAAAAAAAATAATAAGCTGTTATTTTCCTGTGTCTGCTCTTGCTACATACCCACGTCGTCCTTGAGGCTGTAAGTCATAAACATATTATTTCTAGACGTGTAGCAAAATTTTCAATTTATAGTTACCACTTAGTGTTTTCAGTGACGATGAAAGATTCGTATATACTCACATTGTTCGCTCCCTAAACCTGAAGCTAAGCAAAGTACCTACTATGATCTTCCGTAATATGCATTTACGAATATCAGCTCTGCTTTCCGTTTTTATGGGTCGAGTTTCCGTGTATCAACCGTTATGTGTAAATTCTGTGAATGTGCGGAAATTTTAAAAGGGTGTTTTGGGAAATTTCACTGTCACTCTAGCAGACATTAGCAAGTATTCGAAGGGCTGCTGTCACGTGGCTTGGTGAGTAAACACGTGCTCTTTGTTACAGACGAGTATCCAGGATGAGGGCTGCTTTGTTTCTGGCCATCTCAGCCGCTGTGGTCACAGTATCTTACCAGTTGGTCTGTCCGCCAGAATACTGCAATACCGTGGATTGCAGTCCATACAATGTGAGCTGCTCTGACAACCAGATAAGGAGGCCTAACATTTCTCGCTGTGGCTGCTGTGCGCAGTGCGTCACTCAGCTGGGTATGTTCTCTGTCATGTTGTAGTAGGACTATTTTTTTCAAGTATCGCTCCGGAACTGATGTTGAAGTCAATTCATGGGATACTTCCAACATTTCTGAGACGTTTGTTACGTTATATTTTCATGCTATTTCTACACATCATACAAAAAAAACCTAAATATCAATACATATACAAAACAAATGTGGTGTAATTTATAACATATCAACATTTTTAAATTAATTAGGAACTTTATAATAAACTAAGTTTAAATACATTTAATGTTAATTGAAATCCATTTTATGAAAAGCACCTATAAAATTTTTTTTTTACAAAATGTCATTTCTTTTTACGACACAATAATTTAAATATCACGGAGTTATAATACAAATAATTTTGTTAACTTTAACACAAATATTTATACATGGTTGCTGATTTTGTCATTTACATCCACATTTTTTTGCAAGAAGTTTGCCATTTTTAAACAGGAAAATATAAACTGTACCAGCTATTTCTGTAGGCCATACACGATAGTTACCAGTATTTAAGTATCTTGTCACTAAACATACTTCTATCTACGTCAAAAACTTTGAAGTTGTTGAAATTATATCTTCGATTTTATATTCCGGTAAATTAGGGACTGCGAGATTTCAGTTGATAGATTTGAGAGGCTTCGACGGCGTCGACCCGGACGGGGATTGAACCTGGTTCACCTTGGTGCGAGGCGAGCAGTCTAACTGCTCATCATCCAACACGGTCCCGTAGGCCTTAACAAGAAAGTACAAAAAGAAAGAGAGCGAAGTGCATGTATCCACAAATAAATATTTAGAGCTTGTATGTGTGTTTTTATATATTATATACACATTCACATTGACAAGACTGTGAAGCGTCCAGATGTTATGGTCTGAATAGGACGCAATTTGGTAAACGTGCGTATCATCGCTGGTTGTGTGAATTATTTGAGTTGCAAGGATCTGTAACGTTTAGCACGCACAGCAGAGTGCATTAGGGACTCCACCTTGGTTACAGCGGTAATGTTATAAGATGTGCCTGAAGCGTCACAAACACAGAGGATGCTTCGCTGACGAATTAGACACCTTTACCACCAGTTAACGGAGTTCGTTAGTGTCCGAATTGTGTGTGTATTAGGTCGGGTGGACGCAACGTATAAATGGCATGCGGGGGCATTCCGATGTCAAACTTACCTTATGCTGGAACCAACGAGCACGCGAGGGCTCTGACTTACGTCTTGGTTTACCACATAAAGGGAAGATCGTGTTATTGTACGCCAAGCGTTATGCTACTACTTGATAACGGTGCCTGCTTCCCGCAGGTTTAAGCTATTAAACAATCTATAACGACCTGTGTTATCCCGCATCACATCTAAGCGACTGATATCAGGTGAACTGCTCGTCCACCGTGCCACTCGCGGGTACGAGATATGAGGTGGAAGAATTTGAAGTCATGTCTTAACCGGGGAAAAGGAGTGAGGGCGAATGGGGTCGCACGTTACTCAGCGATGACTATCGCTCCTGCGTTACTACGGATGGCCATCGTGTGCCGAGTATGGCAATGCCTAAGAGAGAAGACAAATCCGACCAATTTTGTGAAGAAGCACAGCGGTATTACTCCTGGCATCGTGAAGGTGGAAGCCATGGGATATGTACGTTTTCAGAACACCTCTGGTAGCGATCCGGGAGACCCTCACGGAATAGCGGTACACCAGTGACACCCTGCGACCTCATGTGTTAGCCCTCATGAGACAGCACCCTGGTTTCGACAAACACAGATCTCATCCAGACACGGAACATGTGTCTATTAAGAGCCTGAGTAATATTGAGGTTCTCGCAAGGCCAGTGAGCTCCTTGATTTGACCCTGATAAAACATGCGTAGGAACAACTCGGATGTCAACACCGACCCCATGCCGAACTGAAGTGTATTGTGGGCAACTGACAATAGCTGTAGTTGACTTGATTCAAGAGATTATATATCTGCGTCACTTCTCCCTTCCGAACCGATTTGGCGCATGTATCAACGCTTGAATGGGTATTATATGACATGAAATAGTTAGCATTACGGGCATTTAATGCGTGTAATGCCAAGTCTGTATTCCTTTGATTTCATTTTGTAATCATTCCATTACTGTCACTTTACCTTTGAACAAGCGTAATTACATTTTNGAGTGTAATGCCAAGTCTGTATTCCTTTGATTTCATTTTGTAATCATTCCATTACTGTCACTTTACCTTTGAACAAGCGTAATTAGATTTTATTCCACACACTCTTTCTAGGCGCTTCACATTGTTTTGTTTACGATCTTCAACCAGAGCCCGAGAGGATCNACCGATTTGGCGCATGTATCAACGCTTGAATGGGTATTATATGACATGAAATAGTTAGCATTACGGGCATTTAATGCGTGTAATGCCAAGTCTGTATTCCTTTGATTTCATATTGTAATCATTCCATTACTGTCACTTTACCTTTGAACAAGCGTAATTACATTTTATTCCACACACTCTTTCTAGGCGCTTCACATTGTTTTGTTTACGATCTTCAACCAGAGCCCGAGAGGATCNCATTTTATTCCACACACTCTTTCTAGGCGCTTCACATTGTTTTGTTTACGATCTTCAACCAGAGCCCGAGAGGATCGTCACCGGCACTTCAAGTGTGCAAGTGCCAACATCACGACAGTCCCGAGTCCAACAACCACCAAAAATACAACAGTTGGCCAGCTTATTAAAAAATATTGATTCAAATTATTTCTCGTAAACAACTAAAATTAATCATCCTTCCAAAACCCGAATAAAGAAAATCTGGGATATTTTGTAACAGGAATTCTTTCACACACCCAGTGAAACAAGAAAGTTCATTAATTGCATTTTATATAGTACGAAATTTAAGAGATACAACTTTAAAAAANCACACCCAGTGAAACAAGAAAGTTCATTAATTGCATTTTATATAGTACGAAATTTAAGAGATACAACTTTAAAAAATATAGTAATATTTCAGGTACAATTTCATTTAAAAGACCATTTTCTTTAATACAAAATTGGACTTAAATTATACCAAAGTAGCAGTATAAATAGTTACATAAAAGTTGAGCACCAAATGTGATATTACAAGAAATATATAAAACTTGTTCACNAAGTAGCAGTATAAATAGTTACATAAAAGTTGAGCACCAAATGTGATATTACAAGAAATATATAAAACTTGTTCACACGAGCATAATCAAAACTTATGGTGATTTCATAATATGCAAAGCCACATTACTTCTCAACATGAATGACACATTAAAGACTTGTCATACGTTAGAAAATATTGCAATACAAGAGGCAATATTGCCTATAAGATTTTCCATAATGAACCCTTAACACTATATATAGAGCCCAAAATGTCCATAGTTGCATCGACTAGAAAGGCCCTTAATGCACAATATGAATCTTAAATATTTGATAATGCTGACGGGAGCCGAATACAGCGAGATGGCCCCAACCTGGCCATTTATACATGAGAATTTTACACCCCCCTCTGCTAGGGAAGATAACACCGCCACATTGCGATTTTCATAAACAGTAGACTTATAGCATCATATCCAAGCTAAACTCTTTACTTAAATGGGCACATGCGCAGTAACCAAAACCAGTCTTTTATTTTTCTCTTATCTCCATTATTGTACGTCTTGCAACTCTGCCGACCCTTGGGGAAGGGGGAGAATCAAGGCTCAGCGACGTCATGAAGCACGTGATCACCCTGCCGGCAGCGCTAGTGTGACACTCGTTGCACCTGGCAGTATGAGTGTTGACTGCACGAAGACAGCCGACTGCCGGGTTGCGGTCACTGCTTGACGGCTATCCCATTTGTCAGCGTTGGTGATCGTTTTTTTTTTTTGCAAGGATATAGAGGTTTACAAGCTAGTTGACGAAACCTCCAACTTCAATTTAAGGTAAAGGAACACCATATTGTCCTCTGTTCAGTCTACACGTAATTACTTTACGGGATTCAGACATTTTTCGTAAGTCGCTATTAAGGTGCTTAAGGGAAACGCCCAGGTGTATAATTATATATAAATTTAACTTTGATCAACAAACGTTGCTTATCGAAAAACAAAATGAAATTGAAACAAAATGTAAACTGCAGTAAATTTAAGAATATAAATTTTTTTAAATAGCACATGTCATTATACAACTGGACAAGTAGCATCGTCCACTCTTCAAGATAAATTAGAAGAAATCTCAGAAACTACAACCAAACCAATTGCTGATTTTGTACTTATTGTAAAACCCGATATACATCATTTAACTTGGAATGAGAAGTTGTTTGAATTTTATGACTTATTATTTCTTGTTGGAAAATTCGCTAAGTTTCTTTTTTTTTTGCAATTATTGTCACCATAATTTACAAAACATTCAGGTGCTTTTTTCTTATGTAATAATGTTTTTGCAAGTATTTTTATTCATACCTGACTGTTTTATAGTTTTGAGTAACGATTGTATCATATTCGTATTTAATAGACGTTATTTTTGTGGTATGATAGATACTAATTAGTGCTGTGATATTAAATCCATGCTCGACAATGGAATGACATTAGTTTTATATGATGCATGTTTTTATATATATACTTACAAATATTTTCCTTTTCATTTTTTTTGTATCAGTTTGAATCAGTGTATAGTTGTGTCGACCTTATTGTCCACAAACTCTACAACTGAAATTGCTTTGCCTAACATACTGTACTACGTACGTTGCTCGTGTTATACGTCAAAATAAATATCGATTGTTAAATGTATATAACTGTTAGTTTTAATTTTTTTTATATCTGTTTGCATCAGAATGTAGCTGTGATGACTCTCTTGCGTGACTTATGGTTAGAGAGTGTGTGGCAGCATCCTTTATAATAAGCTACCAACTTATTCTGTTAAGTTCGCACTTGGTTTAAATGACCATTTGTTAATTTTCCTTGCCTGAGGCGACGGCAATGTTATGAATAGGGGAAACACAAACACATAGGGGAAACACAAACACATTAAATATAATTACTTTGGTCAAAATGGTTTTCGCAAACGAAGAGAACTGATTTTGGAGAAACATTTTCAAGATCTCGCCTAACTTTGTTAAACCACGTTTTCCTGTTTGTTTCGTTTTTTGTAACTAACACATATTTTATCAGGTGTTTTACGAGATATACTAATACACTGCCGTTCAATAAGCAATTTAGATGACAATAAAAAATTTACTTGACTGTTCATTTTTTTTTTCATTACTATTAACAATTTATATTTAACCAAATACGCATCACCACTGAAGTAACTAAATCCGGCGGCCGAGGAGGTATCTGATTTGTGACGTCACGGAGTGAGCCGCGATTTGCCGGGCGTTTCAAAAGCAAAACTTTCATTCCGTCGTAATTTTTTCAAAACTAATTTTTAATTCGTGATAGTTNTTTGCCGGGCGTTTCAAAAGCAAAACTTTCATTCCGTCGTAATTTTTTCAAAACTAATTTTTAATTCGTGATAGTTTGTAAATACATTTCTAGAACATAAATGAAATAAAACCAAGTGCTAGGGAAAAAAATGTTTATTTTGACTATTGTAAAAATGTTTATTTTTGGTGGGCGGAATGTTTACTAATATAAAATGTTCTGAGATGTTTTGGTATTCTCAATAAAAGATTTGTACTGTTGTAGTGCTCAGACATATGGTAACTGCNTAAAATGTTCTGAGATGTTTTGGTATTCTCAATAAAAGATTTGTACTGTTGTAGTGCTCAGACATATGGTAACTGCTTTTTTGCCACAAGAGGGCAGTAGTGTTGCAAGATGGCGCGAATGGAGGTCGAGCACGACTGCTTGTTGTAACGACACATTTTAAACGGGTCTGATGAAACACATTAATACTGTAGCCTCTGTAGGTAATTTTGAAAGGTTAGCAGTTAACTGAAACCTGTCTCAGTTTAAAATCGCACGCCAGCTTACTGGTACACATAATGCCGAATTCATATGATTATGCGGTAATCGGAATATCTTGCAAATATACTGGAGCAGGAAACTGCGTATAGTAACACTATTGTAGCGCATTTCAGAAGATTATAGGATTACTTTTAATCATTTTCATTTATTACATTGTTTGTAAGAATTCTCAGTTTATCTGATTTTGCAATTTCATTAAATACAAAGCAATAAATAATATATTAATTTTATTTGCATTTACGTTCATGAACAGCTTACTGGATTATANAATAAATAATATATTAATTTTATTTGCATTTACGTTCATGAACAGCTTACTGGATTATACGCTCATTTTTAACGGTAATTTCTTACTTCTGTAAAATTGAACCACGTGATTTAGCAATCATAATGTGGGTATTGAAAATAAAAAATCGTCACGAAATATTTTTTTTTTCACTCATAGAGGCAGTTGCCCAGTATATACACTAAAGAGCCAAAAAACTTTTATAGTCGTGCGTATGCAAATAACAGAGGTATGGAACCAATCCGAGTAACGCGATGCGGTCGGCAGCTAGATCGATTACCGCGGCTAGAATGGCAGGTTATCAAGATTTAAGTGAGTTTGAAGGTGGAGTTATAGTCGGCGCACGAGAGATGGAACATAGCATCTCTGAGGTAGCGATAAAATTTTGATGATCGCGGAGGACCATTCCACAAGTGTACCGTGAATATTGGGAATCCGGTTAAACATCACATCTTCGACATCAATGCGGCCGGAAAAAGATAGTGAAAGAACGGGACAAACGACGACAGACGAGAATCATTAAACGTGACAGACGTTCAACCCTTTCTCAAATTGGCGCAGATTGGATTTGTGGACTGCACTGCAGGATTCATGGTGTGAATTGCATCCTTCATACCTTCAGACATTAGTCGAGTCCATGCCACTTCGTCTTGCAGCACTTCTGCGAGCTCGGGAGTGCCCTACACGATATAAGTTAGGTGTACCAGTTTTTTTAGCTATCCAATGTATATATATATAGTCCTACAGAATAGAACCGTGACCAAGCTGAACTCTGGGTTCCGGTGCCGAAAAAAATATTAGCATATTGGCCGGGAAGCCGACCAACCTCATATTATTTTCCTGGTATGATTTCATTTAATTGGCTATGTTAGTCACTGCGGTCGATTGCACGCCAAAATTACGTCAAGAACACACACAGTACCGGTCGTTTTGTGCACATAGCAGTGATACATATTATCTGCCTCGTGTGTACAGCGCCTTCTTGTGGGCAACATAGGAACCACTGACAATTAGGGAGCATAATAAGGCACGCTTTATTCAACCCGCGAACGGCGTATACGCTTTTGTATTGTGCTTGCTATTACTTCACCATTGTTAATATATTTTTCACATTTTATGGCAATACGCACTTCATATATCATTGAACCTCCTCTTTGGTATCATTAATATTTAAACTGTAAAATAATTTTTTACCTATTTTAAATAATTTAGTAAAATTTATGCGATAACACAACCTTCATTCACACGTTAAAAGAGAAATGCACAACAAGACACCTTTGCTTGAATATTCACCATTTAATTAGTAAATATATTATNTTCACACGTTAAAAGAGAAATGCACAACAAGACACCTTTGCTTGAATATTCACCATTTAATTAGTAAATATATTATGTGATAATGTTTACTTACTTTTATTAACATTCATTGATGGTTTATTTAGGATTTCTGATGCATGTCAACTTGGCATAACAGTTATATAGTTACACAGTGACAGTTTTGTGGTATTAATATAAGTAAAATAGAAGTTATATTACTTTCATGGTACTGTAATATCAGTGGCTACGTTGAGACAGGTTGGTTCACATAAGAAAATTGTTAATCATTTACTGATCATACGATACACAATTTTCTTAAAATAAAATTCTGTGGGTGTAGCAAAATTTAAAATTTCAATATATTTCATTGTTCATATAACGAGATATGTAAATATATTTACCGCGGCAAAATCTCTTTCAGGACTAATAAAATAGGCTCTAACCAATTTATTTTGTCGGGGGAAGTCTACGCATTTGTATGGCTGAATACAAGAAAGTATTCTGTTTGCCCTGTGTAAATATGTTGTTATTATTATGACGTGAATGTAGCTATTAATGTATTCGTCAGCAAAGTATCGTATTGCGTCATGACTCGCTACGCAAGAACCACCAGCTGTCGTGCTTGTCGGAAATAGATAAGTTAAGACAACTTATCTATTTCCGACAAGCGCGACACATATACCACCCGGGAAGATAAGAACCGTCGTTTTTCTTTTGTTATTACTTTTGAAAATCAGATAACTCCAGTATAAATACAAACGTTGCTCATTGCGCACCGCAGGGAAAGCTTCGGCAGTTAAGTATAAGTTGTAGATTAACTAAATATACTGAACATCACATTATCCGTGCGTGACTCACAAGGTATTATAATTTTTTTTTTAAGTATAGTATAATTTGTATTGTATTGCCGTGATTGTCGATACACTGCACTTCTTGTCGCTGGTTTAAGTCTCGTGACTAACATGTTTTTGTGTTTCAATTTATTCTCATGGTCCTCACTGAAATATATTTTTTATTATTGTTTACTGTGTTATCACTTCTTACGTTAACTTAGTGAAGTATCAAATATAACTTGTTTTTGTTTTGGATTTACCTTCCAGATAACGCTTTCAACATTAATTTACTTCTTTCTGTGATGTAATTTTCTTCAGCTGGGCGTATTTCGTTTTGAGCATAACGAAATTAATATTAATGAACTCGAGGCCAAGTTTGTTGTTTGTATGGTGGCTACGTTAGATATTATCGCATGCGAAAAATTAAATACACTACTGACGTTTACACGACATAAATTATTTTATCTGCAAAAATATATTAAAACCTACTATTTATCCTCTGCAGCAGATATTTTGTATCTCTGGTGATTGTTTGCTTGAAATAACATCAAGATGTCCGTAATTTCTGCTACTTTCTCGTTCATAAATATACTTTATTGGCCTGTATTTATTATAAGATAGTAACGACCCACACGTATGACAGCCATAAAGACATAAATAATTACAGAATACCATTTCGCCTTGAAAAGATAGTCACACCGTAATTGCCTTCCCTTAGAAGCAGCAGAAATACTATAGGAAAGGTGCTACAGGAAGTTAGGTGAGTGTGCACGTCTCACGCTATGAACCTATTAGTATACACTTCGCCACAGAGGCCGTGAGTCATTTCTGGCGTATGACGTGCCAATTCAGTTGCGGATCCAGGAGTGAGTCTTACGAAAAAGGGAGAGGAGCTGCCATTAGCAGTGAGTACTAAAATATCTAACAAGTTAACACTTTAATATTAGTAGGTAGAAAATGCCGATTTGGGCGCAACTCACTTTTAAATGCTAACGGGTTAAAAGTAACCATACATTTTTAACCTCCTTTTAAATTCCAATAGGTTAAAAGTAACCATATATTTTCAACCCACATTTAAATTCCAATAGGTTGAAAGTAACCTTAAATTTTCAACCCGCTTTTAAATGCCAAAGGGTTAAAAGTAACCATACATTTTCAACCCGCATTTAAATTCCAATAGGTTAAAAACAACCTTAAATTTTCAACCCGCACTTAAATTCCAAAGGGTTAAAATGAACCCTACATTTTTAACCCCCTTTTAAATTCTAAATGGTTGAAAACAACTATACATATACAACCCGTATTTAAATTCCAAATGGTTGAAAGTAACCATACATTTTCAACTCACTTTTAAATGCCAATAGGTTAAAATGAATCATACATTTTCAACTGACTTTTAATGCCAATAGGTTAAAATGAACCATACATTTTCAACTCACTTTTAAATGCCAATAGGTTAAAATGAACCAAAAATTTTCAACTCACTTTTAAATGCCAAAGGGTTAAAAGTAAACATACATTTTCAACCCGCTTTTTAAATTCCAAAGGGTTCAAATGAACCATACATTTTTAACCCCCTTTTAAATTTTAAATGGTTGAAAACAACCATACCTTATGAGAATGCTGATAAATTTCGTTCGTGAAATAAAAAAAAAATTAAAAAATATATATATAATAAATGAATATGAATTCAGATGAAAATATACTGATGTCTAATTATACGAAGACGACCATGGCAATGAAAAAGGCTAATGCAACTGGTAATGTTTGGAACGAATATAAATTTAAGCTTGATGTTTTTATGAAAAGAAATAAGAAGAATCCTCAACAACCATTTGTCAAGTGTGGGGATTGTAACCACTATTACAAACCATCTCTAATAAAAAGTCATTTGAGAAGTAGATTGCACAAAGGTCTTGCACCAGTGCAAGAACCTACAAATGCATGGGAAATTCTTAAAATACCGCAAAGGCTTAAATCAAAACAGAAGTTACCAAGAGATTCGAAAGTTCAATGCGAGGCTTGTAACCACTACTACAAACCATCTCTCATAAAAAGTCACTTGAGGAGCAAAGTACACAAATACACACTCAGATTCAGTGTAGAAGAAACTGAAACAGCATTTAAAAGTAGGATCAAGACTTATGCTGTAAAGAATGTGAATGCATACAAAGACCCAATTCAATTTCTAAACGATATAAAAGGAGCTGTCACCAACATAATTAATAAACATTTAAAGTTAGTGGACCTCAAAGTGAACATGAAACTTTTCGCGGAGTACAAAAGAGGAACTGGCGAAAATATCCAATATGTAGAAAGCTCTTTTAAAACCAAGAACGAAATTATACTTAAATCAACTAATATAGAAAAATATTATACCGATAGCACACTAAAATTAATAGCTGAGATGGGTGCATTTGTAGCAAAGGGCTCTCAGTGGGTGCTCAATGGGATATTCAAACTAGAGGTGCGAATAAATAAATATGTTCCACTTAAGGGCAACTCTTATGTTGATCTTCCAGAAAAAATTAAGGCCAAGCAAGCAGTAATTAATGTAAAGAACAGTGACCAAAAATGCTTTTTGTGGTCTATTCTATCCGCACTACATCCAGCACAAAAGGATCCCCAACGAGTGATTAAGTATTTGGATTATGAACATGAGTTTGACGAAGCACTTAAGGGTCTGGAATTTCGTATGAAATTAGATAGCATACCAACCTTTGAGAAAAGAAGCGGGTTATCAATTAATGTATATGCATATGAAGAAAAAGAAAACAAGGACAACAAGGAATATATAATCTATCCACTAAAAATAACAAAAAATAAGGTGGATAAGCATATTAACCTACTGTATATCAAAGCTGAAAAGAATGACCACTACTGCTAGATAAAAAGTTTTTCGAGACTTATTTCGTCACAGATGACAAGAAATGGCCATAAAATATATATATGTGATAGATGCTTGCAACGCTTCTACTCTGAAAGCAAGCTAAATGTTCACGAAGAAGAATGTCGAGATCATGATGGAGTTAGAGTCGAACTTCCACATAAAGGAAATAACATACTAAGATTCAAGAACAAAAATCATTCTTTGAGAGTCCCTTTTGTGATATATGCCGATTTTGAGTGTTTGTTAACTAAAATCGACACTTGCCAACCAAATCCCGACGACTCCTACACGAAGCCGTACCAAAAACACGAGCCCATTAGTTTCAGTTACTATATAAAATATGAACATGAATACTACAAATCACCAGTAACTTATGAAGGATCTGATGCATCTATGGTATACGTCAAGATGTCAATGGACGAAGCAAAGGCAATAGGAGATGTTTACAAAAATGAAAAGCCAATGATTCCCTTGACCAAGAAAGAACAGATTGGTTACTCAACAGCCACCCATTGCCATATATGTGAAAAGACTTTGGATGGAGACTCTGTGAGAGACCATGACCACCTTACAGGTAAATTTAGAGGAGCCGCACACACAGATTGTAACTTATCCTATAGAAATCCATGTTTTGTTCCTGTGTTTATACACAATCTATCTGGATATGACACACATTTATTTGTAAAGGAGCTGGGCATTGATGAAAATAAAATTGACCTAATTCCCAACAATGAGGAAAAATATATTTCTTTCACTAAACATGTATGTGAGGGCGTAAATATAAGATTTATTNTGAAAAGTTTTGTGAGACGTCACTACCTAATAAGGAGGGATTTTACAACAAACTCAACAAATGTGGTATTTCAGATGAGGACTAAGAGTTTGCAATAAAGGTGTGGGAATCTTTCAACATCAAATCCTTAGGAGAGTTGTATAACAAAACAGATGTATTGATATTGGCTGATATTATAGAAAACTTTAGAGATGTATGTCTCAAAACATATAAGCTAGATCCTGCATGGTATTTCACAGCACCAGGGCTAGCTTGGGATGCAATACTCAAACATACTAAAACAGAACTAGAACTACTAACGGATTACAACATGATTTTGATGATTGAAAACGGCATTCGTGGTGGAATATCACAATGTTGCAAGAGGTATGTCAAAGCAAATAATAAATACATGAATGATTATGATGCTAAAAGTGAAGCCTCTTATCTGGCATACCTGGATGCCAATAACTTATATGGATGGGCTATGAGTCAATATTTACCTTACGGTGGGTTTAAGTGGAGAAATACAAAATAGATGTGACAAAAATTCGAGATGATACCACAAAAGGCTATATATTGGAAATTGATTTGGAGTATCCACATGAACTACACGACCACCACAAAGATCTACCACTGGCTCCAGAGAATAGAATACCTGAAGGCTCGAAAATGCCTAAATTATTAACTACCCTACATGACAAAGAAAGATATGTACTGCACTACGTAAATCTTAAGCAATATCTGTCCCTCGGAATGAAGTTGAAGAAGATCCATAGAGTTCTGGAGTTTGACCAATCAGACTGGCTCAAGTCCTATATTGATCTAAACACAAATATGCGAACGAAGGCATCCAATGATTTTGAAAAAGACTTCTATAAACTAATGAACAACTCTGTATTCGGTAAAACAATGGAGAACATGAGAAACAGAGTGGATATACGATTGTGCACAAGCAGCAAGCAAGTGGATAAATTAGTGGCTAAACCAAATTTTAAAGATAGAGCAATATTTACTGACTCTTTGGTCGCAGTTCACATGAATAAAACAAAGCTGTGTTTTAACAAGCCTATTTATGTTGGAATGAGCATACTTGACTTGTCAAAGACCTTAATTTACCATTTTCACTATAATGTGATGAAACTAAAGTATGGGGAAAATATTGAACTGTGCTATCAAGATACTGACTCATACACATATTGTATAAAAACGTCAGACTTCTACAGTGACATGAAAGAAATGATCGATCATTTTGATACAAGTGATTATCCAAAAAATAATAGATATAACATGCCACAAATAAATAAGAAAATTATAGGCAAAATGAAAGATGAATGTAATGGGAAAATAATGGAAGAATTTATTGGTTTAAGAGCCAAAATGTATGCCTTAAATGTGGAAGGTGATGTAAAGAAAAGAGCAAAGGGTGTGAAAAATACTGTAGTCAGGAATGAGATAAGTTTTGATGACTACAAAAAGTGCTTGTTTGGAAAAGAAGTGGTGTACAAAAGTATGAATCTCATAAGATCTAATAAACATGAACTGTTTACAATAGAGTTGAGAAAAAAAGCATTAAGTTCCGATGATGACAAAAGATTTATTCTTAAAGATGGTATTAATACACTACCATGGGGACACTACAAAATTGAAAAGGAGTGAGAATATGAAATATATATACGATCACCACCTTTAATAATGTTTGTCAGACGGAATGGACTGATGCTGTATTTATGTATCTCATTAATATTTTGTTTTTAATTATTGAATAAATATTTTTTATGGGAAATGATCTATTAAAAACTAATAACCACTAGTTAGCTTCAGTGATTCTTTCACTTTTAACATCATAAATTAGGTTTCTTTGGCTTATTAGCATCACATTGCATATAGTTGTATCTTCGATTGGCTTATTAAAATCAACTGTAAGTTTAAGATTAATTCGATCCTTTACAATATAGGTTTTTCTGTAAGAACAATCAATAATATACTATGGTCTCCTAGAAACAAATGCATCGGGGTTATAATATAGTTCATTGTTACGGTAAGGAGTATCTAGCTTAGTCTTTGAATTTCTAAAATCATTGTAGGCAATGTACATCTTATCGAAAATTTCATCCTCTATATCCAGGTTCCAATTCTCTTTAGGGAACACTTCATTCCTTCCATTCTTAATATAAATATTTTTAACATGACTATGGTCAAAAATTGAACCATGTTTGTCTTGATCAGCATTTTCTTTTCTGTTTAGCTGAAAGCCAACAATGACAAAGTCAGGCATATCGAATTGGATTGAGTTGAACTGATCCTTTATATCAAACTGGAATGAGTTTGCACCAGTAGGTACAGGTTTTTCAAGACATTGCCAATAATTGAAACCGATGGGAATTTTGTGTTGTTTGTATAGTTTTGCTTTAATATCGTCTCCATAATTAGGCTCGTATTCAACAATTGGCCATAGGATTTCCATTTTCTCAATAACAATTTTACCAGCATCTGGAATAATATCAGCAGCTCCTGCTTGTGTTTTAGGCCTTCTGTAAATAGAAACATCATCATGAGAATTTCGAATGAATGTGATCTTATACCCGCCTTTCCAGAATATTTCATTACAATCTCTCATAAACCCAAACAAATATCTTAATGGATAGACAAGTTCATTATATCCATCTGCCTTAAAATATTTGCCTTTTTCTACCCCTGCTAGTTGCAAGTACGATGATTCNCATCTGCCTTAAAATATTTGCCTTTTTCTACCCCTGCTAGGTGCAAGTACGATGATTCCGGTTCTGAGGTAAGCAATGCATGCATCATAGTCGAAGTGATGATAGGATTGTCAATACTTTCAATTATATTGCCATGGTTAGAGATCTCTACCCTTGAGAACTGGAATGGGAAGAAATTCTCACAAAGGTCAATAGTTGAAGGTTTTTCATAACCCGCATTTGTATCTCTTTTAGTTAGCTTATACTGTTGGTACACATAAGCCTCATTCGGATGTGTAAATGCATCGCCAACAGGAATATCAAACTCAATGCGCTTGTTGTATTCATTTAAATTGTTTTTTGTCTTGTCGTTTAGTGGAAACGATTGACGTTCATAGCTTTAAATTTTTTGTATACTCATTTATTATATAGAAAAAACATTTAGTTTTTTTAAACAACTACACTTCCCTTATCAACCCAAGAATTATGACTACTATCAAAACCCAACCATTTAACAAGCAGCTTATTTCCTTTCCTTTGTAAAACTTTCTCTACCAAGTAGTCTTGGTCACAATTAGTCTTAAGCAGCTCTGGTTTTTAAAATATACCCTTGATGGACTCACTTTTCAAATCTTTTATTCTGTATGCTATGGGGTGCGTGTACAATACTTCACATACATTAAATACTTCAGTGGACCAGTTTGGTGTATACCCCTTTTCATACAGGCCTTTACTTTTACTTATACGAACTTTATCTCCTATAGCAAACCGTGCTTTAGCCATTTTTCTTTCTATGCTGTACATGTTCATTAGAATAGACCTTTCATTCTTAGCGCTTACATTGGCAGGTTTCATCCTGATTGTTCTGTGAACAGTGTTATTGTATTCACTTATTAATTTAGGCAATACATCCACCCATTTATAGCTTCCCTGCATATTAAATATCTTCCACATATTCTCCTTCAATGTTCTATTAAATCTTTCTACAACACTGGCTTTCTTTCCGCTGTATGTTGAATAGTGTGTTATGTTGTTATTGACCATTAACGTCTTAAATGATTTATTGTAAAATTCTTTCCCTTCGTCTGTTTGTAAATGCATAGGACTGCGGCCATTCAAAATAGTTTTAAATGCTAAAGTAACATTTTCACCGGTTTTATCTTTGACAGGTATTGTCCATGCATACTTGGAAAAAACATCAATCATGGTTAACATATACTTAAACCCCTTGTTAAGGCTGTGTATACCTTTTAATGGTCCAGAGTCCATCTCAACCAAGTCAGCCTGCCAGAGATCGTCGATGCCGAAAGATAGAACAGCCCTCCTGGGGAAATTTTTTCGCATTGGTTTATGAATTTCATTTGCAATATCGTCTTTTATGCTCCCACCAGTAAACATTGACTTATTGGCACCACAACATCTACAAACACATTTAATTCTTGCATTCTTTGTAAGTTCATATAAAACCTTATCACTTAGTGTATGCTTCCTACACTTGAGACAGTATACATTTAAGTTATCAATATTCATTTTATTTAATAAATAATATAATAAATGATTACCAAAGAACAAGCTAAAATGAATATAGAGAGACGAAAACAACTAATTGAAAAGTTTAAAGCCTTCCGGAAACTACATAAAGACGAATATTATAAAAATAAAAGACAGGAACAACCTTTTGTAGATGCGATAAAGGACTTGGGACAAAAAGTTGAGCATGTAACAAACGAGAATAAGAACCTAATCAAGGAACTTGTTCCATTTGCTGTAAAGAATTTGGACTACCCACGAACGCCTACGGAAACTTCATTTGAGAGGAAACTGTTTGTTAAAGCAGATACCGATGACGATGGCGTTGAACGCTATGACGATGGCGTTGAGGCGTTGGAGCATTTGAAAAACGANTACTGTAAAAGATCGAACATTCATTGGAACTGATGGTTTGCTGAAATTGCTAACTAGTAAGGATGTATCAGAAAGTCACTACACTGCAACCGAATACCATAACTATAGCCATATTCTAAC
Organism: Clitarchus hookeri; assembly: GCA_002778355.1. Taxonomy (NCBI): domain Eukaryota; kingdom Metazoa; phylum Arthropoda; class Insecta; order Phasmatodea; family Phasmatidae; genus Clitarchus; species Clitarchus hookeri. The sequence goes on along the minus strand of NQII01004839.1, from coordinate 152,992 downwards.
ATATACAAATGCAGTTTTTCAAAAGAATGACCCCAACTCGGGAATACCAAAATCAAGCAAGGGCGATAAATGGAAAACTATCGTTAGGCCAGTGTACGATTTGATAAAGAAAAATAAGAATATATATGGATGGATAATGTTAGGAAGCTCATTGATAGGCTTCTCTTTATTTATGGCGAAGAGAATGCTGGAAATGATAACTATTACAATGAGAAGGTCGGAATAATGGATATGCTCAACAGCAAGTTTAGTGACTTTGTTGTGAATAATCCAAAAGGTATACCATACCTTATACGAATGTTGAACACAATACCCCCTTCTTTCTGGGAGTCTGAGCATCATGGGAAGGGATTACTCAATGATATAATAAATTATCTACCTTTTGAGTTGCACCCCCCAGGCTATAAATTCGTAGGCCCAGGTACCAGACTAAAAGAGAGACTTGAGAGAGGTGATAAACCTGTTAATCCATTAGATGAAGCTGAAATGGAGCATGATATAGCTTATCATCACCATAAAGATCTAGCTGAAAGACATGTAGCTGATAAGGAACTAGTAAAAAAGGCATTCAAAAGATTGTTAAGTCCAGATGCTGATCTCAATGAGAGTTTGTGGGCTGTGTTACTGGATCTGCGATGCATATTAAATGTAAGCTGGGCTGGGGAATTAAAATAAAATTTTAAAATATAAGGTATAATAAATGAAAGTAAAAAACATGGCATTTCAAGTTTCTAGCGAGGAGGTGGAGGGTTTGAATATTGATTCTTTCCTGACGAAAGACCAACTGGAATGCAAAAACAAGAAATTGAAGGTATGACTATCACTGTCTCAACTCCACATCTTAAGAAAATGTCTAAGGAAATGAAGACTGGAAATGGTTTGACATCTCACAAGGGTGGATTTTTACCTTTGATTTTTGCAGCATTGGGAGCTCTAGGGGCATTGGCAGGAGGTGCTTCATCTATCGCTACATCAGTAATTAATGCTAAGAAGAGAGACCAGGAATTGGAAGAACAACATAGACATAATTTAGCAGTGGAAAAACAAGGTAAGGGTGTGAAGAATGCCCAAAAAAAAAAAAAAAGTAATTCCACTCAGTAACTTTGATATTGATATAATGGTTAAAAAATTAAACATTAAAAACTTTCGAGGTGTATTTATGATTGATAATCTACCTAACACGCCACTCGATAAGGAATGTGGGATTGTTAACCTAGATGTTTCAAAAAACTCTGGAACACACTGGGTATGCTACTGGAAAGAATCCAATAAAAAATATTTTTTCGACTCATTTGGTGGAGATCCACCACGGGAATTGATTGCGTATCTCGGGGGTAATATTATTTATAACGATAGCAGAATTCAAAATTTCCACCAAGTAATTTGTGGCCATTTGTGTGTCATTGTGCTAAATCACTTTTCACATAATTTTAAATTTTCAAAAATTATTTTACTATTAATAAACGATATATATATATGTGGAAATGCATTAATGACCTCTTGGATTGAAGATCAAATTAAAGAACACCGGGACACAGGTACAACTACTGAGAAGATCAATCCTAATGACTTTGTTTCCCACCCACAGTTCGTGACTATAACCACACTGACAAGAAATAAAAGATCCTTGGATAAAGCCTTTCTTACCTACTTGGAAGAAGATAATAATATAGATTTTGAAAACAAAAGGCTTAGAAATGTGGGAAATCCTATTGCTCCTAATGATGCGGTCAATTTAGAGTATTATCAGTCTAACAGAATTGAAATTATTCGTTTAGTCGGGAAATACAGTTCAAAGGACAAATTATTTTACTAAGGTAATAATAAAACACAATACATTTTTATGAGAAGTGGAAGAGTAAATGAGATAATAATGAAACCAGAGGATTATACGGGAATGATAAAATTATACCATAATTTGAAAAGCATTAACATAGATAAATCCTTCGATGTTTTGCCCGATGATAAGATATTTTTGCAATTCCAAAAACATTCAGTTTATCTGAAGGCACAGTTGTGTTTTTTGAAATAGCTATGGTATATAAATACATTTAAAAAAGAGCAGAGTCTGTAAGTTTTTTATTAAAAGCAAAGAAAAATTCGCTAATAATCTAAGGGTTTAAAAAGTCTTTAATTTTATTACGATACTTGCCATTATTCAACTTACGAGTCGTATCTGTTGTTACAAAACCATACTCCTTATCCCAACATTTTGAACAAGTTTCCCTAAATTTCTCAAATGGGATATCGCCACCAACGAAATCGCTATGAATATGTTTCATATTTGTATCATCTTGTCTGAATATACAAAGAAAATTGGCACTGTCTCTTATAAGCTGTTTAGGCACTTTTGAATATGTCTGTGCTAAATAGAAGCAATCAATGTCTTTGTGCCTTCTGCGAGTGAAGAAATCTCTTACTTTGTCCTGATTTTCAAGTATGACATCATCAAAAACCACAACAGAGTCATTACAACATTCATCCACGGTAACCATTTCTTCATTTGTAGGGAAAAAGTATGCTATTGGTTCAGATATTGATTTTGCTGCTACCTCTGTATCTTCCTTTAAAGCGATATATTTTGGTTGGTTCAGACTTTTTGAACACACATATAAAGTACCAAAGTCCAACCATCCTGGGGAATATATAAAATTATCTATCATAAGAGTTGTTTTTCCGCAGGTACTAGGGCCCACTATCAAGCATCTAATATTATTAGACATTAATTCTCCATGATGATTTGTCAATACAGTTTTGACTGGTATCCTTATTTTAATATCCCAGTCAATGTGTTTCATGTTTCTTGGATTGTTCATTTATTTAATATATTTTTTTTTGTTGTAATAAATGAGTAAAGTATTCAAGCTATCAGATAACAAATCAGTGTTGAAGAAAAGACTGCATTATCCTTTAGAGATAGAGGAGCACTCAGTGGCTTTAGTTCAGTTCTATACTGCATACCTAACTCCTAACATTACCCCTGTGAAAAATAGGCCCTATTTAAAAAACCTGGGTGGTATGGAAAAATCAGTTGAAATTCCAGTTGGTCAATATAGTTTAAAAGATCTTGTAAAAACTATAAAGTCAATCCCCCCATTTGATGTAGTTCCAATGGGTGGGGGAGAAAATAATAGCATATCCCTCGAGGTGGATAAGACAACAAACAGGGTGAAAGTAAAATGTGTTTGATTTACAGTTTGGAAAATGGGGTTCGATAGGAGAACTTTTCGGGTTCACAGAAAACAAAATCCTGAAATCAAACGAGTTCCATTTTGGTAATACAATCCCAAAATTTGTTCCCTTTGAAACAATAAATATACACAGTAATATAGCTTTTGGGATGATATTAAAACATGATGAATATAATCACAGAGAAACTAGCATAATTGCTACATTTAAACTAAGGATGACATTTGGATTTGGTGATACTGTCTTTTACGAGCCAGCCTATCCATTGTTTTTCCCCGTGCAAACAGCTCAAGTAAAGGAAATAATAGTTGAAATTAAGGATGACAAAGGTAAATTAATAAATTTTGATTCATCAGAAAGAACTGTGGTCTTGGAGATGAGGCCGTAGATACTTATATTTCTATTAAAGAAAAATATATCATAGGTCGGAAGTACCCATATAAAGAATTTAAATGCTAAAGGGCTCGTTACATAAAAAAAATGGTCATCGGTATATTTTCATCTGTATTCATATATCTATAAAGTTTTAATGATTGTTGAACCATTAAAACTCAATTACCGCTCTGACTTCGTGCAACATAGTCTAATTAAAAGTTTGGATGTGCACCTCCAAATTCGACATATTAAAGTAGATGAAACACCTCATTCTTTTTCTAAATCTTTCATTGCACTGTCTATAGAAATATTATCCATCTTTATTATCTTAAAAGAAAATATTGCAAAAGGTTTACGTTCAACTTAATGACTCCCCATGGATATTTTTTTTATTATTATTACAGCCTAATTATGACGCCAATAAAACTCCGTTTTTCGGAGAACTCCCACACCTCATCACTTGGCCGGCCTTTTTAGTGGTGAGGTGAAGGAGTTTTTTTTAAGTTCTAGTACCCCCTCTCAGATGGTGTGGTGCCTAACACCATCTGAGATTACCCAGCTATACGTCTGATACAACACTGACTACTGTAGAGAGTATTTACGCTGGGCTTTAAGGGGTAACATATAGCTGCATCTGCTACTCCTAGATTTATTTTATTAGCTCAAATTTAGAACTACTCGGTTGATAAACATAGAGTGTGGATGCGGGCACCCGGGGATTGAACCCACGAACCTTGCGTTAAGAGTCGGACGTCTAACCACTGAGCTATCTGGCAAGACGTTAGGCAAGGTTCTTCATACAACTTACATTGTGAGTCCTGCGGAATGAATCACGCCCAGAGCGTGTATACACTGACCTCGACTACATCCTGGTTCACATATTGCGTCACAGATAGCGCAGCCGTTTGTAGATAGTGAGTCCCTCCACGTCCAGAGCGCGGATACATCGACCACATCCGGGTTCACATCGGAGCGAGCTCTTATGAGGAAAACACGTGTCTACACCGACAGAACAAGCACTGTGTATTGAAGTCAGATACAGATAATGCAATTTAAAAGCATTTATCAACAAAAAATTTTAATATGAAACTTTAATGGTTACTTTCAACGTATTGGAAATTAAATGCGGGTTGAAAATTTAAGGTTCTTTTTAACCCTTTGGCATTTAAAAGTGAGTTGAAAATGTATGATTCATTTTAACCTATTGGCATTTAAAAGTGAGTTGAAAATGTATGGTTACTTTCAACCCTTTGGAATTTAAATACTGGTTGAAAATGTATGGTTGTTTTTAACCATTTAGAATTTAAATGGGGGTTAAAAATATATGGTTCATTTTAACCCTTTGGAATTTAAGTGCGGTTTGAAAATTTAAGGTTGTTTTTAACCTATTGGAATTTATATGCGGGTTGAAAATGTATGGTTACTTTAAACCCTTTGGCATTTAAAAGCGGGTTAAAAATTTAAGGTTACTTTCAACCTATTGGAATTTAAATGCGGGTTGAAAATGTATGGTTGCTTTTAACCTATTGAAATTTAAAAGGAGGTTAAAAATGTATTGTTACTTTTAACCCTTTAGCATTTAAAAGTGAGTTGCGCCCAAATCGGCATTTTCTATCTACTAATATTTTACTCGGCACCATATAATTAATACATAATTTCAACTACTAATACCACTACTACCTTAATTAGTATTAATAACTTCTATGTGAATATCTTTCAACATAATTCTGCAGTTTAGTTTTAAAGAACGAAAGATATACAAAATTTATAAAGCACAGTTTAGCTGTTGGTTTTGAGAGAATTTAGGGGTGGTGATTCCCCCCACACCCTCCTTTGCGCATAGTAAACTCCGCAGTTTGTTTGCCAAGGTCCCGTTCTTCTGGAGGGGTATCAGCAGAGAAAGTGTTCCGCCCTGTAAATATATATACGCTGGTATATATTAGCCTAAATAGAGGTATCACTTTACTAACAAAAATTTGGCAATATAATGATACAAACTCATAACTAGTCTAAGGAACAGTGTGGTTGCCAAATACGAAACGTTTCCTCCCTTAGGGCCTGTGTCTGTTATGCTCAGGTCGGGCAGTTACTCACGAATATATAACTAGGGGGTGTTAAATACATTTCATAGGGCCTATTATGCTATTGCGATACTACTATTTCGATTGTATTCGCATAATAATAAAATGCTTAAGTGAAGGATAACTAAGTGAATTTACATTGTAGATTTTCATTAGTAATTTATAACCGCATTGTCATAAACAAAATCAGCATTGCTTAAATAAATATTTGGGAATAATATTAATAAAATTTACATATGTAAAATTGTACAACATAATAAGAATATAATATTTGAAATAAATATAACTCAGACAAATATAAATTAAGAAAAAAAAAACGTGTGAAATTTCTGTGAAATATGAGAGCGACTAGAATTGGTTGTAGATTGTCATTCTGTTAAGGGACCCGCATCTGGAACTTTTATTTTTCGTGTTTGATTAGGAGAAACGAGGGAGCGATAAGGGTGACACTGCCACGCGCTACCAGTGCGTCATCGCAGCTACGCGCATGTCTCTGATTTTGCGTGCAGTGTCCTCGTTGTGATGCGTCTTCCTATGGGACTTTCAGAGGTGACCCTGTAATGTTATTTGTGGAAAGTATGTAGCAATGGTCAATGAATGCCCCTCGATTACTTCTGTATGTATATAACGCGTATATTTTGAGACACAGCACTAGGAAAAGGCCGTTTTTATATATGTTGGAGTGCTCCGAAATAGTGATTCTGATGTGCGTCACATCTTGGAAGTAACCAACAGGTGTAGTTTGCAGTGTGCGTTCTTTTCGCAGACTAACACATTCCACGCACGCTTAATATATTCGTAAAAAAATACCTGGATTTCGAACCAACTTCAATGCAGTTTAAGCTCTAGGCAGGCGGGGTCCTTAACACACATATACCGTTCGTCCACCGGAGACCACAATTTCAGCGTTAATTTGTTTTCTCAAATTCCCACTGGTCTTTTTATTTGTGTTAGCGTACGGAATATTGTTTTCTACGTTAATAAGCCCCGTGATTCTAATTTGTGGCCTCTCAAATGTTAGAGTTCAATTATAGCAATAGACTTATAATAAAAAATGACTGCCATAAACTATATGATAAGATGTTTTCACAAAAGAACCGTTTTTGGCAAACTTAGTTAATCGAATCACGCCAAAAACAATCCGTGACTGAGAACATTTATTTCCCGCAGTATTGAAGCTGGTAAGTATTTGCAAAATAATGATCCCTCTTTACTAATTTTATACTGTCGATTTTAAATACTCAAAAAATACGTTTTTTTTCTTTCTTATTCCACTGTTATAAAATTTACCATTAATTTCTTTTTTATGTTTTAAAAATTCTTTGGAAATGTCTGTAAAATTACGGACACGTTTTCAACAACGGATTTTCCATAAATCTCTAAGATATTTCCGTAAATTGGGTTAGTTAGATAGTTTGTTATTGTTTTAAAAAAAATTAAGTGGGTATTTTACTGTGTGGGCTTTTGCTACATACCCACGACCTCCTTGAGGCTGTAAGTCATAAACATATTATTTTTAGACGTGTAGCAACCTCCTAGTGTTTTCAGTGACGATGAAATATTCGTATATACTCTCATTGTTCGCTCCCTAAACCTGAAGCTAAACGAAGTACCTACTATGATCTTCCGTACTCTGCATTTACGATTATCAACTCTGTTTTCCGTTTTTATGGGTAGAGTTTTCGTGTATCAACCGTTATGTGTAAATTCTGTGAATGTGCGGAAATTCTTAAAAGGGTGTTTTGGGAAATTTCACTGTCACTCTAGCAGACATTAGCAAGTATTGGAAGGGCTGCTGTCACGTGGCTTGGTGAGTAAACACGTGCTCTTTGTTACAGACGAGTATCCAGGATGAGGGCTGCTATGTTTCTGGCCATGTGGTCACAGTATCTTACCAGTTGGGCTGTACGCCAGGATACTGCGATACCGTGGATTTCAGTCCATACAATGTGAACTGCTCTGACAAACAGATAAGGAGGCCTAACAGATCTCGCTGTGGCTGCTGTGCGGAGTGCGTCACTCAGCTGGGTACGTTCTGTGTCATGTTGTCGTAGGACTGTTTTTTTTTTCAAGTCTCGCTCAGGAACTGATGTTAAAGGCAATTCGTGAGATACTTCCAACTTTTCTGAAACGTTNTGCAGTCCATACAATGTGAACTGCTCTGACAAACAGATAAGGAGGCCTAACAGATCTCGCTGTGGCTGCTGTGCGGAGTGCGTCACTCAGCTGGGTACGTTCTGTGTCATGTTGTCGTAGGACTGTTTTTTTTTTTCAAGTCTCGCTCAGGAACTGATGTTAAAGGCAATTCGTGAGATACTTCCAACTTTTCTGAAACGTNGTTTTTTTTTTCAAGTCTCGCTCAGGAACTGATGTTAAAGGCAATTCGTGAGATACTTCCAACTTTTCTGAAACGTTTCTTAATTCATACTTTCACGCTTTTTCTACACATCATACAAAACAAACTAACGGACAACGCACCATAATAGTGCGCTCTCAATTTAATAATATTTTGTATGAGAAATATTTCATATTAGACATTATCAACATATTTCTTTTCTCCCTGTTTCTACTGATGAAATATAAGTTAAGAGTTCCATTTAACCAACAGTAGTATGCTTTTATGTTAAAGAGAAGTATAACACGCCTGTGATGAGTCACATATTTAGAAACAACCAATTTCGTCATATTGGGGGCGATTTTTTAAAGTTGTGATTCAAAAAGTATAAAGATACCTCGAATACTCTATGCCAGTCTAATAACTCAATTGTCTCGGATATATTTTTCTGGCCCGATGTTTAACTCGAGACCGTCTGGTTTTCCACTAATCGCAGAATACCATACTACGTTAAAATTTTGGGGTAAATTCACAAAAAAATTTCGTGTATGCACAAAGCAATATCATAAAATGAGAACTAAAACAAAATATGAATATACAAAAAAATTTTAAACAGCTAGATGTTACCTAAGTATTATCATTGATAACGTTGATAGAAATCACCAACTTAAAGGTTATGGAGAGGTCTCGCTGATTGCGAATTTCTGAAATATAAAGTCAAGTATTGCATTCGAAGTACTTAAAACAATTCGATAGGTTTTATTTAATTAATACAATGTTTGAATTAAAGAAAATCATATAATGCAGTCAGTAATGAACGATATACGATTTTGCCATTTTTTTTTAATAATGCTTTACCAAAACCTAAATATGTTTAAAAATTTATAACATATCAAAATTTTAAAATTAAATTGGAACTTTATTATTTATAAACTTAATTGAAATACATTTTATGAAAATGTAAAATTTTGCTGTAAAATTTTTTTTTACAAAATATCATTTATTTTCACCACATAACAATTTAAATATCACGGAGTTATAATACAGATAATTTTGTTAATTTAAACAAAATAATTTATNTTTTCACCACATAACAATTTAAATATCACGGAGTTATAATACAGATAATTTTGTTAATTTAAACAAAATAATTTATACATGGTTGCTGATTTTGTTGTTTACATCCACATATTTTTGCAAGAAGTTGGCAATTTTTAAACAGGAAAATATAAACTCTACCAGCTATTTCTGTAGGCCATACACGATAGTTACCAGTATTTAAGTATCTTGTCATTAAACATATAGCTATCTACGTCAAAAACTTTGAAGTTGTTAAAATTATGTCTTAGNAGTATTTAAGTATCTTGTCATTAAACATATAGCTATCTACGTCAAAAACTTTGAAGTTGTTAAAATTATGTCTTAGATATTATATTTCGGTAAATTACGGACTGCGAGATTTCATTTGATATAGTTGAGAGGCTTTGATGCCGTTGGCCTGGCCGGGGATTGAACCCGGTTCACCTTGGTGCTAGGCGAGCAGTCTAACTGCTCATCATCCAACACGGTCCCGTAGCCCTTAACAAGAAAGTGCAAAAGAAAGAGAGCGAAGTGCATGTACACACAAATAATTATATAGAGACTGTATATGTGTTTTTATATATTATGTACACATACACACTGACAAGACTGTGACGCGTCCAGATGTTATGGTCTAAATTGGAAACAATTCGGTTAACGTGCGTATCAAAGCTGATTGTGTAAATTATTTGAGTTACAAAGATCTGTAACGTTTAGAACAGCAAGCAAAGTGCATTGGCGATTCCACCTTGGTTACAGCGGTAATGTTATAAGATGTGCCTGAAGCGTCACCAAACACAGAGAATGCTTCGCTGACGCATTAGACACCAATACCACCACTTCACGGAGATCGATAAGGTCCGAATTGTGTGTGTGTATTAGGTCAGATGTACGCAACGTATAAATGGCATGCGGGGGTATTCCGGTGTCAAACTTACCTTATACTGGAACCAACGAGCACGCGAGGGTGCTGACATACGTCGTGGTTTACCACACAAAGGGAAGATCGTGTTATTGTACGCAGGATATAGCTATTAAANGAGGGTGCTGACATACGTCGTGGTTTACCACACAAAGGGAAGATCGTGTTATTGTACGCAGGATATAGCTATTAAAAATTCTATAACAACCTGTGTTATCGCGCATCACGTCTAGGCGACTGATATCAGGTCAACTGCTCATTCACCGTGCCACTCCCTGGTACCAGATATGAGGTGGAGGAATTTGAAGTCATGTCTTAACCGGGGACAACGAGTGAGGGCGAATGGCGTCGCACGATACTNGAGGGTGCTGACATACGTCGTGGTTTACCACACAAAGGGAAGATCGTGTTATTGTACGCAGGATATAGCTATTAAACATTCTATAACAACCTGTGTTATCACGCATCACGTCTAGGCGACTGATATCAGGTCAACTGCTCGTTCACCGTGCCACTCCCTGGTACCATNTCTAGGCGACTGATATCAGGTCAACTGCTCGTTCACCGTGCCACTCCCTGGTACCAGATATGAGGTGGAGGAATTTGAAGTCATGTCTTAACCGGGGACAACGAGTGAGGGCGAATGGCGTCGCACGATACTCAGCGATGTCTATCGGTCCCGCGTTACTACGGATGGCCGTCGTGTGCCGAGTATGGCGACGCGTAAGAGAGAAGACAAATTCGACCAATTTTGTGAAGAAGCACAGCGGTATTACTCCTGGCATCTTAAAGGTGGAAGCCATGGGATATGTACGTTTTCAGAGCACCTCTTGTAGCGATCCGGGAGACCCTGACGGAATAGAGGTACGCCAGTGTCACCCTGCGACCTCATGTGTTACCCCTCATGAGACAGCACCCTGGAACAACAGCCTTTCGACAAACACAGATCACATCCAGACACAGAACGCGTGTCTATGAAGTGCCTGAGTAATATTGAGGTACTCGCATGGCCTTCGAGCTCCTTGGTTTGAACCTAATAAAATATGCGTAGGAACAACTCGGATATCAACGGCGACCCCATTTTGGACTGCAGTGTATTGTGGGCAAGTGACAATAGCTGTGGGTGACTTGCTTCAGGAGAGCATACATCTACTTTACTTCTCCCTTCCGAACCGAATTGGCGCATGTATCAACGCTCGAAATGGTCTTTTATGACATTAGATAGTTAGCATTACGGGCATTTCATTTGCGTTATGCCTTTCTCTGTATTCGTTTGATACGATATTGTAACCATCCCATTACTGCCACTTAACACTTGAACAAGCGTAATTACATTTTATTCCCAAAACTCTTCCTTGGCGCTTCACATTTTTGTGTTCAAGCTCTTCTACCAGAGCCTCAGGGGATCGTCACCTGCACCTCAAGTGAGGAAGTGTTAACATCCCGACAGTCCCGAGTCCAACAACCATCATCAACTCAACAGTTGGCCAACTAATTATAACCTATTGCTTCAAATTATCTTTCTTAAAAAGCTCAAAACGCATCGTCCTTCCAAAACCAGAATAATTAAAAGGCATAGAAGAAAATCTAGGATATTTTGTGGCAGGAATCCTATCACACACCCAGTGAAACAAGCCACGTTCATTAATTGCGTTTTATATAGTACGAAATTTCAGAAAAACGATAAAAAAAAAAAGTAATATTTCAGGTACAATTTCATTTTAAAAGACCATTTTCTTTAATACAAAATTTTACTTAAATTATACCAAAGTAGCAGTAGCAGTATAAAAAGTTACTTAATAATTTAGCATCAAATGTGATATTACAAAGAAATATATAAAATTTCCTCACACGAGCATTACCAAACTTTATGGTGATTACATAATATGCAAAGCCACATTGCTTCTCAACATGCATGACACATTAAAGACTTGTTATACGTTACAAGATATTGCAATAAAATTGGCAATCGTACCTATAACATTTTCCATAATGAACCCTTAACACTGTATGTAGAGCACAAAATGCCCATATTTGCATCGACTAGAAGGGCCCTTAATACATAATAAGAATCTTAAATATATGATGATGCTGACGGGATCCGAATACATCGAGACGGTCCCAACCTGGCCATTTATGCATCAGAATTTTCACCCCCTCTCTGCTGGGGAAGAAAACACCGCAACATTGATGTTTTCATAAACAGTTGACTTATTGCATCATATCCAATCTACGCTCTTTACTCAAATTGGCACATGCGCAGGATCCAAAAACCGTCTTTTATGTTTCTCTTATCTCCATTATTGTACGTCTTGCAACTCCGCCGACGCTTGGGGAAGGGGAAGAATCAAGGCTCAGCGACGTCATGAAGCACGTGATCACCCTGCCGGCAGCGCTAGGGCGACACTCGTTGCACCTGGCAGTATGAATGTTGACGTGCACGAAGACAGCCATCTGCCGGGATGCGGTCACGGCTTTACGGAACTCCCATTTGTCAACGTCGGTGATCGGTTTTTTTCGGCAAGGATATAGAGGTTCACAAGCTAGCAGATGAAACGTCTAACTTCATTTAAGGTAAAGGGAAACCATAATGTCCTCTTTTTAAGCTGCACGTAATTACTTCCACGGGATTCAGACATATTCCGGACGTTGCTATTAAGGTGCTTAGGGGAGACTCCCAGGCGTCTCATTATATATAAATAAAATTTTGAGCAACAAACGTTGCTTATCGAAAAAGGAAATGAAATTAAAACAAAATGTTAATGACAGTAAATTTAAGAATCTAATCTTTATAATAGCACATGCCATCATACAACTGTACAAGTGGCATCGTGCACTCTTCAAGTTAAATTACAAGGAATCTCAGAAACTACAACCAAACCAATTGCTGATTTTGTACTCGTTGTAAAACCAAATATACATAATTTTACTTGGAATGCAGGTTGTTTGACTGTTATGACTTATTATTTCTTGATGGAAATTTCGTTAATGTGACTTTTTTTTTTCGGAAATATTGTTACCATAATTTACAAAACTTTTAGTATTCTTTTCTTGTGTTATAATTTAATTTTTTTCCAGAATATTTATTTACGGCTGACTGATCTATAGTTTTTAGTAACGATTTTATCAGATTCGTATTTAATTGAAGTAATATAATGTTAGGATAGTAATTAGTTCTGTGATATTAAATCCTTAGACATGCCATAAAGAGTCATGTCATTCATATAAAATTATTTTTAATTCATTCGTATATAAGCTAATAAGCTTTTATGTTATCGAATTTATGTTGAAGGCATTTCTATACGTATTAACTCTTTTGTAACTCGGATACCAGAAATATACAACCTCACATATTTCAATAACTTTCAAATATATCTCGTTGAGGCTAGAGGATCCATATGTTTCGTTGATGATTTGATATTAGATTTTAATTACACTCGAGTAAATATGGCGAACAATTAATAATCATTTGAAAATAAATTATATTCTTTTATTCAAAAATATCCACGCCTCTTTTTTTTAAAATAAAAAATGGGCTATTTCCAGGTAAAAATGAACTGATTCCCCTACGAATTTGGCGTTTAAACAGCGCAATGTCAAGTTACAGTTACCATACGCTATTTTTAATGATGAAATAGGTATTTCCGAGATCGTGACCATTACAATATTGCGTTAGAAAGCCACAGTCACCGAACCATTTAACCAATTTAAACCAATGTTGGTACGTAAATTTTTCGAACTGAAATATATTTTTATTTATCTCAAGTTTTGTCCCCATAATTTTGTTAGATAGCGTTATTTAAAATAAATAAATCCTCTTAATTACCATTTGGTAATAACTCAGACGTTTCCAACTATAGAGGATGAATCACCTAAAATTTGCACCGCAAATATTTTGGAAATGAAAGGCGCTATTTATGTGCTGGTATAACATAATTGAGTTTTAGACAAGGGTTCATAATTGCAGCCCAAACACATTTATTATTATTTATTACAATTTGTGTTTCAAAAACAAAAGTTACATAATTTTTTCACATAGAACAATGCATATTTGCTTCATGGAAATAAAACAAGAGGAAATAAGAAAAACAAAGGTGTTTCTTACAGGATTGTAATGCGAGTAGTTTACGTGCTATCGTAAAATACCTACAGGTGTCTGCTCCATGTAACTGCCTAGTTACTAGACTATGATGTCCGTATGTTTTATTTTCTCTTGTTGTGTGTGTGGTTTTCTTCTGAATGTGCAAGAAACACATGTTACATCTTGTATATTTATGTGATTCTACTGTACTATGTATAAGCACTCGTTGAGATGGTACACGACCAAGAGCTACAATACAAGCTTCCAGTCTATCATTTATATATTCCTGCACATGTTTTAGCATTTCAGCAAAATTTTCAGAACAGGCAACTGTAAAACTTTGTTTCATATCTTCTAGTGTTGTCAGCATGACCTTGTAGACAGTGTATTTTAGCATAACCCACAGAAAGTAATCTATAGAGGTCAGGTCTGGTGAACAGGCAGGCCAACGTACAAGACCTCTTCATCCAATCCAACGATTTTGAAAAAATCGGTGAAGACAAGCTGTAGTACGTCTTGCATTATGCGCTGGGTATCCATCATGCTGACAGCACAGGATCCTCCAAGTCTGCAGTGGAAAGTCTTCTAACATCTGTGGAAGTTCTTCTGTTAGGAGGATGACATACAATTGGGACTCCAGTGGGCTTCTATGAAATGAGGGATTATGATACGACGGTTGACGAAGTTAATGCGGATTTTTTGCTGGCCAATATGCATATTTCTGATGTTGACGCGGCCATTCATTGTAAATGCTGCTTCATCGCTTAACAATATATATGCTAAATCTGGTGTATCATGTCTTTATTAATACCCATTTACAAAAGCTAGCACAATTATCAAATTTGTTTCCATATAGCTTTTGCTGGAGACAGACATGATACGGATGGAAGATATGAGAGCGCAGAATGCGTAGTGCGCATGCCTGACTCATGCCACTCCCTCTTGCGATTGCACAGGAGTTTACTTGCGTATTTATAGCAGCAGAAGCTATAACATTACGTAATATCACCCTATATTCGTCACGCACCATGAGCATGTCGGCTTATTCATCATTAGTAAATACCATCTTCCAGCACGTCCTACGTCTAGGTAGCATGAACTATCACAAAGTACTGATAACGAGGTACCAATGCAATAAGTCTAAAGAAAAAGAATCAAAACAAACATACGAACATCGTAGCCTGGTAACAAAGCCGTTAAATGGAGCAGACAACTGTCGGTATTTAAAATTGTCATCTTACAAAAACACGTAAACTGTGTGCTCTAGCATAAAGAAATACTCATGATAATAGTTGTTAACATCTCTGTCTTGAGCTGCAATTATCAGCCCTTGTCCAAACTTAAATTGTGTGACAGCAGGACATCAATAGAACCTTTCATTTTTGAAATCTTTGCGACGCAAGTTTTAGGCGTTTCATCATGTTTTTCATAGATGAGTTATGATAAGGAATGTTACATTAAGAATCTAAGTATGTTGTAATCTTGTTTTATAAATGGTGTCGTTATAAATATGTTATGCTGTGATGCGGACCATTAGATGAACTGCAAAAAATTTGGTATTTTAGCAGCGTCTATTAAGAGATTCAATAAGCTTGTTCAGACTCTTTCTTGCCATTTTGTAAGACAGCGTCACCTCGGGAACTGCTCAACCGATTACCCTCAAATCTGTCACGCAAGTGTTGCTGTATTAACGCAAATTCATCTTTATCTATCTTACTAGTTCAGGTTATTATTTTGAAAATTGAATAACTATAAACTTCTTGTGTTGGTGTGTCTTTAAACTAATAAATTTATTAATAATTATTTTTGTCTAACATTTTGAAAGACAGCATCATCTAGAGGATATAAATGTTAATCATGTAAGGAACTATAAAAAACACGTAAACAAATTTCCAAACAGATTTGTACAATGGAGTCCACCTGAAATGGATAAGGCAATTTTTCAAAATAGGTGCATAATAACACTTTTGTTTTACATACTGTGTATCTGTATCCACAAAACCGAATTGATCTTAAATTTATATGCCAATTCCACATACAGAATGCACGTAACACTAGCCAACAACTTTATTTTTCCATTTTGGAAAAGATTGTAAGTAGAAAAATTTTACTTAAGATTAAACAAAGCAACTTTTCCAACAATTTCTACCATATTTGGCTTACAAAATAAAAATATGGATGGTAAAGTGCAAATTTTATGAGGCGGGTTTCTTAATTTAATATTTTATGACATATACTCGTAAAATTGAACCTGATTAAACTAAACTTGTCCTGAAATACGTACTCTGTGCTCTAAATTCGTTGATTAGGAGATCCAATCATTTTGACTTTTTGACTGTAGCAGTACCAATAAGTTATGTATATGAATCATACATCAAGAAATACTGTACAGATAACTATTAAATCATATTGAAAATGCTTCTGATGAATCGATTATTCAATGTACACGGGCATATTTTCTGAGCTTAAGAGAGCTTCATTTAAATCACACGTATATATAAATGTAAATAAAAGTAGGCTAATAAGTTATATCGTTAATATTGTGCTTGAAATAAAAAGAACAATATTTACTTTAAAAAGGGAACCGTGAACTGGAAGTAAGTTAAAAAATATTTATTTTGAAATCTATTTTCTTATGGCTACGGAGAGCGAAGAATAATAACCAGCTAGTTAGTTTGCAATCAACCAAAGCTTGCAGCTTAAGTATTTTCTTACTGGAGATAAGATGCAAGTTCACAGATAAAACTTAATTTAAAAAAATGTTTATAAACTATTATTTTTCATTGATTAACTGAAGTAAGGCTAAAAACAATTACATTTAATCAACGCTGTAAAGATTTCTGTAAAGCTCTTAGTATTAAGTGACTTTGAGCACAGAGTAGACGACATATGAGTAGACGACATAACGGTTCAAACGCAACTCCAGACTGGAGTTGTTAATTGCTTGAATAAACATCATCAGCAGTAATATTGTATATATTTATGTTTCAGAAGAAGGAGAGAGGTGCAGCTTCCTCTTCATTCTTTTCCATGACTTTCAGGAGTGCAACAGTAGTCTTAAAAGTGGCAGTAATGTCATATGCGTTGCCAACTGAAGTTCATCGCGACGTACTGAAACCTATTGTATCCTGAATGATAAATATATTTCTCTTAATCATGTTTCTGTCTTTTCTTAGGATTTTTTTTCTCTATATAACACATTTCTCTCAGAGACCGACAGCGTTCCTCACGTAATGGCACAGAGACTTAATTTATGTAGTAACATGTACATACGTTGAGAACGCACGTACAAAAGCATAAGGCTCATTATTGCACCCTAATACATCACCCCCTAATCATGCCAACTAACACAGTAAAAATGTGCCTGGACAAGCAGTTCCATTGCTCGTGAGTCTACTTACCCGCGGTACATTTCAGTATCAGACGACTGTCATAACACTTGTGTGACTGGCCTTCCATCGTCTAAGTGGAAGATTGTAATCCGATTGTAAGCACGGAGGTGTAGCGGTTAGCCTACTTGCCTCCCACCTAGGCGAACCGGGTTTGATTCCCGGCGATGACACTGCCGGATTTTCGCATGTGGGAATCGTTCCGGACGATGCAGCTGGTCGGCGCGTTTTCTCAGGGATCACACGTTTCTCCCGCTCTGTCATTCATGCGCTGCTCCATACTCACCTTGTTTCACCCCCATCGTCTCTCAAGACCTCGGTGGTAAGAGTCGCTTAAATCTTTTTACTAACTTCACTCAACCGATTGTAAGTACCTAGAGCTCTAGAGTGCTAGTTTAATTGGAAAACGGGGTCTAGCAGAGGCAGCAGTTAGCGAATAAGTGACCACCGCTTAGATATTAAATGCCTGTCATTTAAATTTGGTACTAGGGTTCAAGTGAAAATGAAAAAATTCCCATCCACATTTACATTTGTCAACTTTTTGGTTGGTACCACTTCAGTTATACTGCAAACACCCCCGTGAGTAATTTTTTATGAGCTCTTTGTTAGTTTGTCGTCAGCGACCCATTCTAACAAACTGCTCTAATTATGGGCACGGAATCTCTACCCCACCTCTCCCTAATATCCGTCAGTATATTTCCTGTTAATAACGTTGTGTCGCAATTTTCTTTGAGCTAAAATATGGAAAGTATGGCTGACTTACACCACTTTAACAACTTAAATATTGAGTCTCTGACATTGTTAAATTAAGTGTTTGTTCGAGTAATTAGTATAATTTCACTTATTCAGCTTATCTAAAGTGGAATTCAGCTGTTGGTTTTTGTTTCGAAAGAAGTACCAAACATGAACACTATTGTTGAGTAAGCCATCTTGAATATTCTATATATACACAGCTCTTAATTTAACTGGTATCTTTTTGAAATTAACTTGGTGTCTTTTAATTTAATAGAGAAGGCGCCTAAAATAACAACTAAATGATCGTACGCCAACTACGAATAGGGGACTACTCAAACTAAAAAATAATAGCCAGAAGACACACACCACGTTCTGATATCACACTTGAATTACAAACCCACGAATGTAACATTATTATATGTCTATTATTTTTATGACAATTGCCTTACACATATGCACAACAACTTCACAGTCAACAACATAAATATTGACTGTTTTTGTAAGCTAGTGATTCCGCTTTTAATTGTCGGAGGGTTTCTGGTTTGAATTTGTATTATTATTGAAGAAAAATCTGGGTAAATATCAGAAATGAAAAAGCAACTCTTATACAATATACGTCAAACAGTCACATGGAAAAAATTTACGTAAATGAAAAAAGTAGCGTATTTTGTATAATTTATATAAAAGGAACAGAGATTCCTGTTCACAGCAAAAATTCCTTTGAGACTAAAACAAGTTACGGTTCCTTGAGAAATATCTAGTAAACGGTTCATATATAGTTAATGCGCCAGTTTGTATAGACCAAGAAACAACTAAATTGGCGCATTTTCCACTCATGGAAGTTACTTTGGAGAAAAATATGTTTATATGAATTGTTAAATAAACTTTTCAATAAAGACTTTGCAGCTGAAATTTGTTACTTGCAAATAAATTAAGTTCACGGATAACATCAACACTTTTGTATGTACTTCGTAGATTTTTTTTTCTACCCGTCATGTATCATGTAAAATAATGTATATTCATGGATCTAAATTTCCAGCATAAAAGCGTTGATAAAATTACATCTTAGAAATTTTGAGTCAAATAAATACTTTATTATTACAACAATTTGAGTCTAATGTGCATATACTACATAGTTATCTGTTTCAGTGTCACTAACGCTATTTTCTACATGTTTAACACATTACATCTCTTGTCCCTGTAAAACGTAAAAAGTCTTAAAAAAGTAATGATAATGGAAGAAAATGGCATTTCAAAAACGAATAATACGAGCTCTGGGAATATTCAATTTACGTAATATTATTTCGTAGAAATTTAAAATTTGGACAAATATAATATGTTAAGACAGCTGTAAATAAGTGTTTCAGTTATAAAACCATAATAAATAATTTGATTATTTCCAAATTGGTTATGCGGGTCGCCCGCACTTTAATTTTAACATTAGAGATACATTTTGAAGTCCAAATAGTTAAAGATTTCAAACCGTTACCGCAGGTGAACCAAATTTAAGGTTTCAATTAAACTGCAACACACCATATCTGGGTTTTCAATAATCACTTTAAGCTGAAACTAAATTTTGTGTTAAAATAAAATTTTTTGGAATTTGTACATATCAGGATTTCAAGCTAACATTTTCATATTTATTATATAAACCTGACTGAAGTTTTTCTTTCAAATGATTTGGTATTTTAATGAAATTATAATAGATATTTTGTCACAATCCAAAGAATATTTCCAAAATATAAGAAACAAATTTGTGCCCCAACAGCCTCAAGACATAACACAAACATCTACATTTTATTGTAATTTTTTTTTTTGCTGCCAGTATCAATAGAGAAATGCCAGTACGTGTTTTGATTATGATTCGTAAAGCTACTTACACTACTTACGATGAATTCATTCAAATATAGATATAAGCGTGGGTAAGTAAATTCACGCTCTTTTAAGGCATTTCGGCTGATAAACATTACAAATCGAGACTAACTAATATCAATGTAAGAATGACAGAGTTATAAGACGTTTCACATTCACGGAATGCTGGTTTAACCTAACTTTCAGACAGCAATACTACATTCAATATTGCATTTAAATTTGTTGGCTTTATGATTATTTTACATGTGTTATTTGTTGTATATATTTATCGAACCTATTGCCATCTAGTAAGAGAGTATAAACGTATTTGGAAACACAAACTACAAAGTGAATCTCGCGAATTTTTATGGTAGTTGCTATACACAAATGTGTACTTTGAGGCAGAGAAACAAAAACAAATTTTGACATTTAAACTTTACAAAATTAATGTACCTGACTTTTTAAAAAATTTCGTGTATATTCCAGATAACGATTGTGAATAAGTATATTTCATTACTCGTAATACATTAAGGTTATACATTTCAATACAATATAAAATGTTTAAACTAATTAGATAATAAAATTCGCGCATCCCAAACAGTTATTTCCACACCGGAAATTATATAACTCCTTACTCAAAAACATAGTGTGCTAATATGACTACTGCGAAGTTAAATTCCATTTAATGACAGATTTATATAGAAAATAGGTACTTCACTCACGGGTATAGATTCGCAATATTTTGTAACTCTGCTCTAACTGCAGTTTCTCGACAGTACGACTAAACTTTAAAGACACACTTTATGACCGCAAATGCCTGCGGCGTTTGACATCGCTTCCGGAGTGAAGAGCCCCATTTGACATCTTCCACAGTTCCTGCTCCACTCAATTTCACTTCTCTCCCTATCTTTTTTCTCCCTCTCCCCCCTCTTTCATTTCTCTTTTAAGAGCCTTTTACAAAGCTTCTTGCCTTTCAAACGGCCCACTAAAAAACTTTGGATAGTGCGTGCAACGCCGTTGAGACTTACAGACGTGTAATACGTGCAAATATCACTTATTTGAAACTTCGTTCTTTCTCAACCCTTATTGAAGTTTGCCTTTTTATTTTACTTTGCTGTACGCAAGTGAAATTAGTTTATTGCTAGGAATAAATATCGTCTACGCTCTAACATTACCGTGGAAAACTTAGTGATAAAAATTTTCGTTCTTCAGAATATTTCCAGATTGTTAATGTGGCATATAGAAGAAAATTCCAAGAGAGTTATCGTCAAACGGTATAAAAAGAACTAAACATAGTTTGATTCTCCTACCAAGTTAAAACAAGTTCCATAATTCAAACCCTAAAATATTTGCAGTTATGCCAACAATCGAGCGACAAATTGTGTCATAGGGCGGGATTGCGAATTAAAAACCGGTAAGCAAACTACTCAAACTGCTAATTACAATTAAAATATTAACTAGATTAATAATTAACACATAAACATTAATTAAATAGCATGGGGAACGACGAAATTTCACAACAGAAACTTTACTACGATAGACAAATTAGAATAACATAAACCGAACAATTATCACCGAAAAGGAACACGATAAATTAACTGGAAGTAAGCCTACACCCGGAAAGAGTTTGATAGTTTTGCAAAACTATAAACGAACAAAAATTAAATATTGTACTTGAAATTAAGAATTGCCAAGTCAATAGTATTTTTAAACATATTTTCTTCATGTCATTATAAGTAGGCCTATATCCTTGGCGAGTTGTGAAAAAGTGAGCGTTTCAAAAATTGTGAACAGAATTCATGGGAACGAATGTTTTCTTTACGAAATATGGTTAAGATAATTTGTCATGTATTGATTCCTTCTCTTACTACGCCCAAATATTATGTATACGAAATTATTCTAGAATGTGGGAAGTACAATTTGTGCGGAAACAATAGTTAATCATGGGAATATGGCAGTTTTATAATCAAATTTTAATCACAATATAGTAACTATTTATGACCATGTTAGTACATAATATTAATTTGGTACATATAGATAGTGTATATGAAAAATTCAAATTGATATATTGTATGCAGTGAGAATTAATGAAGCACATTTATTGGCATTGGAAAAAACACAATTTAAGTTAAAAAGAGGTTTTAAACTTGCATTAGTATTTAATAGGTTACTTAATTTCCGTGTGATTTTTAATTGTTTTACAAATACACGTATCCTACTTCGTGAATAATGGAAATCTTAATAAAAAAAAAATAAGAAAATATACTTTTTTAAATATTTTTATATTGTTATAAAATTCACACAGCTATTATTTACAACTTTGAACTAACTATCGATAATATTAAAACTTGCTATTCTCAACGAGAGTATTATTTAATGTCAATCTCAATTCTAATTAGCGTTCTTATTACTATCTTTATATTGGTTACAGTCACTTAATTCACACGTATTATTGTTTTCACATACCCAACCGAATTAAACATTGCAATCATTACAAATGTCTGTCACTCACGCTCCCACTCCCACTGCACCAACACTTGTAGTCCCCATTCCAACCAGTCACTCATCGTCACCGCTCGCCGCTTCGTTGGCGTCGCACATCCGGCGCCTAAGGACGTACTAGGCCCCAGACTCTATACTGAGGACTCAGGGGCCTGTTGTGGCGTATATAGTTCGGGCAGTCAGATTCAGAAGGTTCCGCGCTCCCCAAGTCACGATGAGGAAGCCGAGGGTAATAATCAGAACATTCTTGCAACGGTAACCTCCGACGTTTAATTCTAGGAATTGGCACGATGGTTGATAAGCTTATCGGGGCACATGCCAATCTTCCGCGAGATACTTATTTGTAACTTCACGTGTAATATTCTATGGACAACAGTGACATAAACGCCCGAGAAGGAAACGCAAAGGACACGAAGACAAAGTCACCACCCGCCGAACTGCGCTGGCTTCTCCAGTTAGTGATGCCCTTGAAGCACTGTACTTCCCCCTCAGAAGGTGAGGACAAGGAAAACTATACAGAGTGGTGACATTTAACACTATTCTTGTAAGAAAAACAATTCAATTTGAAAGAAGGATGTTTTTTTTTTGTTGTGGATTAATCTTTTTAAACAAATATGCAACGTAATTAAATCATGTTAACAAGTTAATGAAAATACCCTTGCAATGCCTAATTGAAATAAAAAAAACCCCATTCACTTAATTAAAAACTAAGAGTGGACGGGTCACAGTGGCTGAATGTATAGACTGCTCGTCTTCCACCAAGGCAAACCGGGTTCAATTCCCGGCCGGTTCAATCCGGATTTTCGCAAGTTGAAATCGTGCCAGACGATGCCGTTGGTTGGCGGGTTTTCTCAGGATCTCCCGTTTCCCCGCCCCTTCTTTCCAGCGCTGCTCCATGCTCACCTCACTACAACCCCATGGACTCTCAAGACCTCGATGTTAAGAGCCACCCAAATCTCTTCACTCATTCAGTAAGAGTGGAATGTGTCACAATGGCTTTCTCAATGAGAAATACAGATGTGGCAGACTTCTTGCTTGCACCGTCCTTCCGACACTCATTTGTACATTCAATAAAAACTGTAACTTGGCATTACTTGATGACATTTTTAGCGACAACACGATTGCAATTCTTTTTCACTAGGAATAATAGCATTTTGTATCTGCGTAATTCTTTATTTGGCTTCTTTAACGATACTTGAGAATCTACTGCTCGAGATGCAAAACAACTAATAGCACATATCATACAATATATCAGCAATGAGATGTTTATCAGAAATACAGGGAAAAAAAAACTTGTGGCAACTCAATAATTATCAGACCACCATAAGGCCGAAATTCTCTGATTAAACTCTCAAGACCCCAATGTTCAGAACCGCCCATGTACATACACACACATATATATATAAGGCATACAACTTTGCTTCCACCATTTTTTGATTGATAGCTGCAGCGCAAGTACTGGGGAAAATATGTAGATCAATAATGTCACACAGTAAGCTTGGACATCTGTCAACATAACGACATCACCACATTAGGGAATTTGCGTTAGCATCACAAATTTATTCTCAAGCGAAGATGTCATTTTCCAAGCAGTATGCTCGGCATTTGCCGGAATTGTTGACTTTCTACTTCCATTTTAAGAAGACGTACGGTAAAGCTGTCCTTAGTGAATGCACGTGTCGAGAATGGTTTCAACGCTTTAAGAGTGGTGATTTGACATCTAGGACCTGCATGGCGATGGAAGAGAGAAACGTTTCTAAGATTCCGAAATGGAGGCATTACTTGATGAAGAATCGTGCCAATCGTATGAATAATTGGCAGAATCATTGGGAGTGACACAAAAATCCATTTCAAAACCCGTCAAATCCATGGGAATGATTCAGAAGCAAGGAAATTTGGTTCCGTACGAGTTGCAACCGAGAGATGTTGAACGGCGTTTCTTTGCTTGTGAGCAGCTGCTTCGAAGACAGAATCGGAAGGGGTTTCAACATCGCATTGTGACCGGCGACGAAAACTGGTTCCACTACGACAATCCCAAGCACAGAAAATCATGGGGAATGCCAGGATATGCCTCCACGTCGACGGCCAGACCGAATATTCACGGCGCCAAGGTCACCTCGGTGTGGTATCTTATGAGCTGTTGAAACCGAGTGAAACCATCACAGGGGATCGGTATCGAACGCAATTGGTGCGTTTGAGCCGAGCTTTGAAGGAGAAACGGCCACAGTACAAAAAAAAGATATGATAAAATTATCCTCCAGCATGACAATGCTCGGCCATATGTCGCAAGACCGTTCAATACATAAGTGGCCACGCTGAAATGGGAGCTCTTACCCCACACGCCGTACTTTCCAGACGTTGCTCCTTCCGACTACCATTTGTTTCGATCGATGGCCCACGGCCTGGCGGACAGCGTTTCCACTCGTATGAAGAAGTCAAAAAATTTATCGATTCGTGGGTCACCTCAACGCTTCGTTTTTTCGAGATGGCATCCGAAAATTGCCAGAAAGATGGGACAAAGTAGTGGCTAGCGACGGACAGTACTTTTTAATCATAAATTTGTAATTACGTTATAATAATAAAACCTCAAATCATTTTTGTACGAAATTTCAAAGAAAAAATTACTTTTATGGTCTCCTTTCATATGCCATACTGTTACGCAAAAGAGAATGAATTTGTTTGTGGTACATTAAAGGACATCGCTTATTCATCTTTGGGAAAAAAAACGGTGGAATCAAGGTTGTACTTTTGATATACACAGGTGATGAACAAAATAATATAAACCCCTGACATCTACACAATATTTATTTATTAATAAGGTGTTGGACCACAATTTGCTTTTAGAAGAGCTGCAATTCTTCGCGGAATACATTTGTAGAGTGTCTGAATAGTTTCCAAAGCAACGTTGTCCCATTCTTGTACCAAGGCATCCGCCAATTGCTTCAATGATGTTGGTGATGGAAATCTGCTCTTCACTCTCTGCTCCAAAACTCCCCATAACGGTTAAATTATGTTGAGGTGTGGTGATTGTGCTAGCCAGGGATGATGTTTGATGATATTCTGATGCTCCTCGAACAAAGAGAACCTTTTTGGCTGTGTGTATGGACGCATTATCACCTTTGAATATGGGAGTGTTGGGCAGCAATATGCTAGTCTAAGTAAGAAATTCATCATTGAAGATGCCGAGATATTCATTCCCAGTAATCCGGCCAGTGATATGAATGAGAGGGCCAGCTGAATACAACGATATAGCAGCCCAAATCATAACGGAACCTCCCCCATGCCTGGCTGTAGGAAGCAGGCAGTCAGGACCGTAGGCTTCTTTTGGGGTTCTCCATACACAAACCCGGCCGTTTGTAGGAAACAATGTAAATGATGATTCATCCGACCAAACCACATTCTTCTAATCATCAAGTTTCCAGGTTTTTTTTATCGTGGCACGACTTCTTTCGCAGCTTAGCTTTGACTTCCGTTATAAAGATTTCGCAATTGCAGCCTTTCCATGAATGTTAGCATTGAGGAGCTCCCGCCGTACTCTTTTTGTCGAAACAGTATTACTCAAGAGAGTGTTGAGTTCTGCCGTCACTTTTGCCTTGGTAGTTTTAAGTTGTCTGGCCACAATTACTTTTAATTTTCATCGGTCTCTGTCAGTTAACTTTTGGTTTCGCCCACTATTCCTCTTCGCCGATGATGTTTTATCATGTTTTGTATATGCTATCATCACCGTTGATATTGTCGCTCGTGAAATGTTAAACAATTCAGCTGTTTTCGTCTCAGACGCTCCCGCTAACCGAACACCAACGATTTGCCCTCTTTCAAAGTCTGAGAGATCATCCATTTCACCGATCGCTTGTTTTAACCGTCGCAGAACAAAGCGTATAATACACTGAAATATAACCTACAAGACTTGGCACATAAACTGTGCAATACATACGCGTCGCATTATTTACACGGAAGCAGTGTTTGCCAACATGCAACAAAATGTACTATATAGCTTGGTGTTCGTATTATTTTGTCCATCCCCTGTATATGTATGTCTCTATAATATCCACTTTTATTAATGACACGTCATTTTTGCAGCGAATTGCATAATTCGTTATGTGTTAGCAAATTACCATTGCCTGATTTCGTTTTGTTAACAATGAACTAACTTACTACTGCAATTTTAAAATTTTCAGTCTCGTGATACATAAAAATAATTGTTCATAATTATAGTTATACACTAGAAGAAATGCACTGAAGACTACCCAGTGAACAAAGTACAATCCAAGCGNAATTGTTCATAATTATAGTTATACACTAGAAGAAATGCACTGAAGACTACCCAGTGAACAAAGTACAATCCAAGCGGGTTTTACAATACTGTTCGTGCGTAGAGTTTACTCTGATCGTAAGTGGAATGGCACCAATCACCTGCACCGGTCTGCAGTCATTAGACCAAGTGTCTTATCGCAGGTCGTCTGACAACACGGCGAGTGCAGTTGACTGTGTTATTCCATTCGTGTGAAATATATAGTATTTCTGCAATGCCTGGAAGTGGTCCAACACTGGTAGAGCAGTTGGGTGACAGAGGCTTCCCACAGCCGCTTAGCCCCACCATTTCCACCTCGCTGCACTGATGAGTGGTTCGACAGAAGGATCCTTCGGGCCTTCCTGACAGCACACCAACTGCGCCTGCAGTTAGAGCCACTGTGGTTTCCCGTGTGTCTGCACAAACATTAAGATATCGATTCTTGTAGCCAGGTTTATGTTCTCGTGTTCCTCTGGCACGTTTACCGCCGACACCTGTTCATCGTCGCAGATGTCTCTGGTGGTGTCGGGAGAGAGTGTGTTGGAGAGTCGAATGGAGAGCAGTGGTGTTCAGAGATCAGAGTGGTTTCTATCTTGGCCAGAGTGATGACCGTGTTCGTATTCGTATACGTGCAGGTGACACAGTGTTCGCACTCGCCATCCAGGGCCCACGCCTGGGTCAATAGTATTTGGGCGAGGGGCAGTATAAACTACGCATCACGACTAATCTATGGTATTAATTCAGCGGAGCACAATGAGTGTGTCGTACACTCATGACTTTGTCAATCCTGTCCTCCAACCACCTATCTAGGGCATTGCAGTGTGGTCTACACGATGTGCGCATTCTACCCTGACTCACTAGATCTCCAGACCTTCAGCCACATCGACCATGCGTGGGACATGATGGGACGGCGCCCGACATCAGCACAGTCCCAGCAACGACCATCGCCCAACAAATACAGCGAGCGTGGGATACCGCACCCCAGATAGACATTCGGCATTTGTATGGCAAGTTACGTCCACAAAATTAGCTGCATGTGTGTGCGTTCAGGGTGGGCAGACTACTTAGTTAAGTGTCTTCCGAATGTGTTGCATTTAATTATCTGGATGTCTCACGGCAGACTTCATGTTTTGATCAGTCCCTCATAACGCCTCCTTCTTGGGTACCAATTTTGGGGGCAGAAACGCGTATTCCAATAGGGCGTTCTTAAATGCATTTCTTCTAGTGTAGATATTTTTCACACATTCTTAAGGTGTTCTAAAGGAGCTAAGAAAGAGCCATCAAGCAAACGGCTCTCCAAAATTATGGTTAAAATGCACGTGAAAAGTAATGCTCATTCGGAAATGTCTGCAAGACTAATTCAATATTGGATAATTTTACTGCTGTCGCTGGAAATCATATCTCCAACCAATTAATACCGTCTAAATTTAAGTTAATTTAAGATTTCCTTAATTTGTTTTGCAAAATCTTGGCAAAAAGGAGGGTGGTACGAAGGAGGAGGCAACCTGAGAAATTCTTCCTATAGCCCACTCACGGTTACTTCCAACTTTTCTGAGACCCTGCTAAAGTTATACTTCAAGCGTGTTCCACCTCCTCGTGCATACAAAGCTTAACCAGACCTAGAAAATTGCACCAAACGGACAACGCATCTTATTCGTGCCCATCCAGTGTAATCATATTTTGTATAAGAACTGTTTCTTTCTAGGCATTACCAACACACCTATTTCCTCCCTGTGTTTATTCATATTAATTATACATCTTATATTATAATTTTTAATTATAATGCAAATAAAAGTTAAATTTAACCAAATAAAAGGTACTTTTATGTTAACAGAAATAAAAACGCTTGTGATACATGATATATTAAGGAAACTACCAAGAACGTCATACGTGGGAGGATTCATAAAGGTTTGATCTAAAAATTGTGAAGATACGGCGAATATATAATACCAACTGATCGATAAATATTGACTCCTTCACTAAGTTCAGCATGGCGGAATAAATTAATTTTCAGAGTTTCTAAGAAACAGTTGTAAATCTATGTAGTGTCAACGGTGAAAGCAGCGACGATAGTAGTGTACACTCGTCAACTGCAATGGATGACTTTGAAAATATGAAGGCATACGTGCGGAAAGTGGTCATCACGGACAATATTTTCTGTTATTCTCTATACGATGTGACATGCTCTAATCAGCCGGTTTGAACCCACGCCCCGCGCGCTCTGTCTGATGAATTCCAGGAATCGTCAGTAACATCACCCTTCCTTGTAATGTTGCTCAAGTCCAGAGATATCTGGCACGCAGTATAACTGGAGCGCACATGCGCTCGAATTTCCGTTCTCCGTCTCTTGCGCAGTGCGTGGCGGCATAATAGCTGACGTCGTGCAATCGGCAAATCGCACTTCGCTGATACCTAGGGATACTTGATTTTCGTGTAAATAGTTTTCTAATTTGTTGTATTTTAAAACACTGTTTCATTCTGCTGCTCTACGTAGCTTCCCTCGCCCCATCCCGCTCGAGCGCGCGGCGGTTAATGCGCTAAGGGGATCTCTGGTGGCACTAGGAGCGCGCGGAGATTTACAAAGTCTGCAGTGTGGAATAGAATTATGCTCCTTGCGTTCTGAGTGCGAGGAGGTGGCGAACAATACTGGTTTACCGGGTGTCCCCCAAATCTAAGCCTGGTCCCCACTCGAGCGCACTGAGCCGTATTCTGTGCTGAGGGCGTGCCGCCATGATTAATTTCTCGTGAAAAAAGGACTTGTGCTGTTCCCGTCAGGTATGTATACTTAAATTCTTAGGTTTTCAAATTAGATTCTGTTCGGGCCAGCATGGCGAAATTCAAAAACGCAATTTCCCGGTGTTACCCTGCGATACAAAAGAGCCGATACAGCTTTTTGTTTGTGGGAGTTTTAAGTAAAGTAGAAAGACAGTGCTCCTGGTATCGGCCACCAGAAGGGGAGGTTTGGTGAGGAAAACGCCTGTTCCACCGGGAACTTGCCTAAATAATAAACATTAATTTTTTTTCCAGTATTAACTCGAGCATGCGCTAAGAAAAAATATTTTGTAAGGAAGTCATTCAGTCATTTTTTCTTGTAATTACAAAACATTTTTTCCAATGGTCAAAACAGTTTAGATAACTTTTTTTTTTTTTCGCAACAAACTATTTTTGGCAAGGTGAAATCCTAAAAATCAGCTGGTGGTTTCACTAAAATATTACTTCCCCCCCCCCCCCAGTTAATGACTACATGTTTGTGAACCTTCTTATCTCCATGGCTCTACTATATGGCTGACTGACATAAACTCTTCAACACTTCCAAGTAGAAACGTGCGGTTTTCAAATTAGGACTCGGAGATCACTAAAGCCAACACGAAATTTCTTTTTCATAGATTATGGTTCTTCATAATGAGAAAATACTGACCGCAGTGTGGTCTTTGTTGGTTTTCTCAGTGCCTTTGTTCTCTGAAGAAATACTGCAGTTGTCAGCCACAGTGATACGCTGGCTAAAAATCTCGAACGCTAACGTTTGACGTACAAGAGCATAATGGACTTGCGTAACAGTAGTTCTCACAATAAGAAGTTACTACAATTTTTCAGAAAAATTGAAAAGGATTCAAGACAACAAAGCGCTCATATAAAACATTAGTAATTTCGCTTGTCATAAATATTCTATAAACAAGGAATAAAAGCGGAAACTGAAAGAATTATGTGTTCAAAAATGAGAGCTCGATTTCTCGACGCTGTGTACGCTAACTAAAAAAATTGTTTCATTTGTTTTTTATTTTGTTAATGCTCTCATATTAAGTACTACATTACGCCACAACCATAGCTGTGGATATTAAAAATTACCTTTAATAATGTTAAAATCAACGTTACAAACACTCTGCTCGTAACGAAAACTCGACAGTTTTTAATTTTTTTTTCGTTACTGAGAAATTTTTTTCAGCCCGCCGGAACTATTTAATTAAGCCGGTTTCACCCACCGTTTTACCTTAGAGCTCTCATTTCCTCGTGTAATGAAGCGCCCTTTTGTTCCATTTCAGGCCGGGAATATTTTAAAATGCAGCGGTAAGCTGCCAGGCGTCAAGGTGTCGGAATTTCCGCTCCATATTTTCGGCCGCGTTTTGAACGCACTGCATTCTGGCGGCCGACGCTGGCAATCAGGATGGCGAAAGCCTATGTAGAAGAGCGGTTGGCGAAAGTGTTTCGAAAATGTTGGTCTCTTGAATAGGTTGTGGTAGGGGGGAGGGATGGAAGAGAGAAGCTAAAAATTAAGCAAGACGAATGGGTTCTCAGGAAACTTGCGAGAGCGCGAATGCTTGTAGAACGCGAAAGGGGAGCAATGAGGATTTGGAAACAACAAGGATCGTGCCAGCCCCACGCTGCCAACCAACATTTCAGCGAGATATAACTGCAAGAATTATTCCCCCCTCCGGCACATTCGCGCTGTCTTTGCGTGGGACGCAACTCATAATGAATGTCGCTTACGAATAAACATTCTAAATGTTGGTGCTATACAAAACGGGGGGAAAAACGTGCTGGAAGGTGTAGGGTTATTAAGAGTGACAAATAGCCAACTTAAAAAACTCTATAAATAATAAAGTTTAGAATTTTTTTCGACAAAAGACAGCAGCACAAATTTTTTAAATATGCGTATTTTTATAGTAATAACTAGTAAGGTGCGCTACCTACAAATTATTATTTTTGTATCGATATGGATCTTAGGATGTAGTGGTATAATTCGAAAGGCTAAAAAGATATCTGGATTAAAAAAATTCCATAGCACAGAAAATTCTAGCAAGCGCACAAGTCATCTCTGTCTAAAGCAAGAGCAACTGGCGCCAGCATACAGGCCGCTAGTTATAATTTTGAAATACTGGGTAACATAAAAAGTGAGTTCTCTCACTACGGTAGGCCCACGTGCATATGATATGAATGGAAGTTATGACACGCAGCGTATTGTTTTCTCGGTTTACGTACTGGAGCTGTAAGCAGAAGACACTGAATCCATCAGTACAGCCGGAAACAAAAATACATTGCCTTGATTATGCACAAGCTCTTCTCTTTCCTTGACAACAATAATTTGTTGCTCAACCAATATTTGATCAAATTTTATCTCTTTCGATACACATTCGTTCAACATTTTTCACCAAATATCAATCGTTATTCAAAATAAGTTCAACAGCAGAGAGTAGTTGAAAAATATTTTACAACAGCCGACTCTGAACAACGTAATAGCCGATGCAGTGAACCTATTTTTGGGTTATCTCGGCGTTGGACCAAAACCGTCATTGGTAGGCGATTGTGGCGCTCGAGATACCTCCTACGCCAAGGAGCACATGTACGTGGAAAGGTTGCAATGCGTTCCAGAAACTGGTGTATCTGTTTCATGCACGCAACAGTAGGACATTGGCTTACAGTTATAATAATGATGACTCGCTCGCAAGCTTATATGTTTACTGTCAGTGAATCGCCCAAGTATTAAGTTTCTGCGTAAACCTACACCAAGTCAGCGGGACATATTAACATCCTGCTTATAGCTGTCTCACGGTTATTTGAACATATTTTAGACCAGTCTTAAAAATATCCCTGCCCTTGTCTCGATGCCTATCAACCTATCAAGCGTTGACAGAAGTGTTTATAGTAATGTTGGAGACGAGTGAAGAAAATAGTTGAATGACTTAATGTTCTGGATTTCCCAGCCCATCAAACGATTAGCAGAGCTTCAGAAAAAAAAACATTAAACTGCCTATCTTAGATGTCAGCCATAGAATAAAATTTAAGAATCATTTCACGTCCCAAGCTTTAAGTTTACGTTTTATATCTTATTCCCCATCGTGTGTAACTTAAAAGTTAAAAGGGCTCTTAAAAATCAGCATAATTTTATGACACGAAAACTCGAATACTTGAATATAGTGTTTTATTATATTAATTTTCGCACATTAACAAACCAATTAAATTTTGTTATACATTTCCATTCGGCAATAAACTTCTCTTCACCATCTCTCATGCATGGGCATGAGCATAGTTTGTTTGGGGAGCAAAAAGATGCCGTGCAAAGACTGATGCTAAACGGACTCAGCATTTATCTTCATTGTACACCGTTAAAAACCTACGGAAAAATGTATCCAGCAATATTTTTTTTAATCCAACATACTTAATTTTCATAGTTAGGAGCTTACCGTGAGTTTGAACGAATTTATGTTGATTTTAGAAATTTACTTGAATGTGCAAAATTTATTGTTGTGGTTTTATGAGGTAGTATTATTTTTTCTTAAATTGCGTGTTGCTTGGAATAAAAATAAAGTACATAAAAATCAAACGTTTCTCTGAAGCGAAGTTTTAAAAATGAACTCAGAGTATGTTGAAGCTCAAGACTTTTCTGCCTACCATAGCGATATATAGTTAATGACATTTTAGTCTTTATAGTTTCATTACCTTCTTAGTGTGTATCTATTCAGCACCTTTCTGTTGAAATGCTTGAAGACCTACCTTCCGTCACGGGTAGTTATTGCCAAATTTTGATATCCGAAGTCACAAGTGTTAAATGACAGGAATAAGCTAACAATCTCAAGGAAGATCAATTTCGGCTTGTATAGGTAAATAACGATTCAGGTATCTTCAGTAGTTTTCGTTCCCAGTTAACTGAAACTACAGTAAACGGGAAGAGGTTCTGTAATTCGCGAATACCAGTTCCACTTTACGTCACTGCAGACACCGCTTTTTCGTTACGTTGCATGGCCGTAAATATTAACTATAATTTAAAGGCAATTATAACACTCAGGTTTAGTTCTATCGCAAGAGCGAAGTTCGTAGGCATCTGAAATTTAAAACACCCGGAATAAAAATAATGTTTATTAATACTATTTTCCTACTATTTCGTACATTAAAAACCCTATTAGACAGTCGTACACGTTCCACTAGATATCTGCGCAGAGAACAAATTTTTTGAGACAACTAGTTTATGTGCAATTTATTTGTTCGGCATCTACAAGTAATTCTTAGCCCCTGGGAAGATACTGTTTAATTTTTTATAGGTGTATTTTGAAAGACAACAATTAATTTTCTTAGCGGTTAGAAATTTAGGGACTGCATTTCAAAAACGAGTTCTTGTCACAACTAGGCGAGTGTTTTATTATTTACACTGAGTTTAGAATTGATGTATGAAGTTCTGTTCGTTATTTTCGTTCTCAGAATAAAGTCCGCGAATTTAAAGTCGTTTCCGTAGAAAAATAAAGCAAGTGTTTGTTTTTGTTTGTTTTTGCTTATTATCATACTGCATTTCAAAAGACATCTTTAAGCCGCGAGCTTCATTTTGTTCGCATTTATATGTGCACATCTTACTCAGTGAATTAGTCTCACGACCTGCAGAGCGGAGTATACGGAAAGAAAAACAAAAGAAATTACTGTACGTAAACGAGAACATGGGATATGGTACAAAACAAAATTAAACCTGTGTTTTAATTTATAGCTGAGAAATTTCATCATTCGGCCAAGAAGCTAACCTTGGTTAAATCAATCTATTTCACACATAAAAATTCACATTTGTGAATTTTAAACGTCGAGCCATCGCAGTTCTTTCAGACCGACGAGAATCCAGACTGAGGTAGTACAATCGCTACTCGGATATTATTATGAAAGTTCTTGGCCTTTATTGTGTCTGGTTAACACGCCTTTGCAAGTCGCTGTAGTTATTACACGTTCATGTTGTTGTTTAAGTACTGGACAGCAAAACATTAATTATTGCGTATTTATTTTAACACAGACTTGTATAAAACCCATGTATTTCCTATTTCCTTGAAATAAAAATCGTTCTTAGAGTCAGTGCATAACGACATGCCAAATATGATTTTGCTGTTTGTTACAAAATTACTGTGACACGCTCGCTGCATTGTCCCGCGCTATCGGGCGGAAGAGAAGGACAGAGTAGTTAGATGATTTATGGACACGCACGCTATCAGTTGCAACCAGAGACGCAGCGGCTTATTCACAAAGGAATGTTTACCAAGCCCGCCTGTTATGCCTAGCAGGGTGCTTGCCGCTCCCGACCTTGGGTATCGGGTGTCTATGAGACATCTCAAGAATGCTTTAGATTACTGACCTAGTGTCTCTCAACTAGACTCGGAGTGCGGCGAACCTTCCAGGTCAAGGCCAGAGGCTATAAAAGGTGCGTCGGGCCTCCGAGCCAGCAGTTGTTGAATGGATGTGTTTCAGCGATAGACGACTAGCGAGAAAGAGAACCGCGCGGCTAAAGAAGTGACCAGCGGGAGGAAGATCTGCGTCTGTGAACATCAGATAAGTGAAGAGCACAACTGCAGGCTGGACTATTGGACTTGATGCGTGAGTGAAATACATTACAAATGATGGCAACAGATATACTGAACGTGTGTTAATGATGGGTATGAGTTAATTGACAACAACCAAACAGAGACATAAAGAAGAGCGTTAATAAGAGTTGAAATAAACATTTAATATTGCGCTCACTGCGAAATAAAAAGAGTGATAGGGGAGACAGATAATTTAATTCCGTAAATAATAGCTGTGTGAATAAATTAAAAATCGAATTTAGTTATTTTATTTTTATTAAGACCTCCATCATTCACAATCTCAGATACGTCACCCAGGCGTCCTTGTAACATTATTAATTATCTTATGTATAGAAATAATATAATTTACACTAAAAATACTGTCACGAATTTGTTTAAAATTTTTATGTGCTTACACAGAAGGCTATTGTTTATTTAAAATTTTAAGTGGCTGAAAACAAGGGAATTTTTGAAACAATTTATTCTTCGGTTATATCTCAAGTAATTGTAATATAATTTTTTTTTTACCCAAAACGTCAAACAAATTAAGACGATGTCTCTCAACTTTCTTTGTTAAATATTTTTCAGTGGTTTAATTTACTATATTCGTACGTTCATGTAATCTGCATATACTGTGGGGCCTATTTTTCATTCCAAACAAAAGGCATCCGATGTAATGTCTAAATGTTGAACGAAGTTCCACGCAAATATAATAATAAAATTTTACCCTACACAGTGTTTAATGAGGTAAAATGTGCTTTCAGATTAGCACAGATTTTTCAAAAAACTTTGAAACAAATTTGATACCAAATTTTCATATAGTTTGAAGGACACACTGACTGGCATTCTCCCAGTAAATTTGTCAACTATGTAAGTACGAAGAAACTTCCAAAATAGTTTCAGTAACATATTTGTGTCCTAACTAGTATTAGTAACATATTTTCGTTGTATATATATTTCACAATGACATTTTATGTATTTAGATATAAAGTATTTGGGTTCATGGCAATGTTAGTTCTACACATGATTAAAAAACACTTAATTAAGAGAAACACAAATCTCAATCCAGAATATGTGGCTTCTAGTGCAGCACTGCACCAGACTCTACATTATGCAGAACTGATTAAAAAGCATTACACACTATCAAAATTATCAGAAAAGTACAACGTATGCTTACTATTAAAGAAATTTATATATTTTAATACTGTAGAATACTTTGCTAAAATTTAATTATTTAAATAGTTTTTTAAAAATAATGTAATGAGCGTCTATTTTTAATCAGAATTAAAGCGTATTTCCGTTTATGGTACTCTTGAAAGCATCTTCTTCTCCCACTATGATAACTATTGCAAATATTAGCCATCGCGTAGTTCAAGCCTTACAAACTTCACTCTGCAATCGCTGTAAGACGTAACAAAAAAATTAATCAGGACTCCAAAATATCTCGGCCGTCTTATAGCTTTACAGAGTACTTAATAAAACGCGTATTAATGTTTTAAAATTTCTGATATACTTTACCGATTTTTCTTATCAACTGTTGTCGTTTATGTGTTTAATGTGCCTGGGGAGTCATTTTGATTAGATATGAACTGACGCTCAAAATTTTTTTTATACGCCATTATAAGTTAGCACGGTAAGTTTAGGTAACGTAACCACTATTACCCCGTAGGCTTCTCGTCAGATTTAGTGCAGTTTTATCTCGGCGCAAATGGCAGTATATCGTCTCTCACTTCTACGTATATTCCGTGCAGCCTAATATGCAAATACGGCTGCAGAAAGTAAAACAGTAGCACCGTATATTCCCGCCTGGACGCGGCCGTAATTAAAATGACAAAGTGGACGAATTTAACGAAGGGTAGGCCCTGTATAAAGCTCGCCCACCGAGCCCGAGGCAATTGAGAAATTGGAAAATAAATCTTGTGTCTACGGCGAGGGCCTGAAATTCAGGGAGATCGCCTTTGGGAGCGTAAGTTTGCATCCGTGGGGAATATTTGATTCATAGCGCCAAGAAAAATACCTACCATTAGAGCCCGTGACGTATTCCGTTATTGGTAAGATAAGCCGGTCCCTGCCTCAATTTTTCTTATCGTCAAAATAATATTTTTTTTAAAACTGTGTGCAGGTTCTAATATAGAGGATGCTATTAAAATTTATGGTAAAACAGTCTCCTTCCAGGTTACAAAGTCACATTAAGCCATTATTCTGATCTTGGAAAAAATGATACTGGTTTTTACACGTCCCCTTCCGTAAAATTGCCGGCAACGTCTAATTACAAGTAAAACGCTAATTTCTCGTTACTTGTGGCGGATGGGTCAGCACCAGAAACACAGTTCATTAGCTAACGATTTTATTACCCGTCTCTAAATATTGATTTCAAAATAACTTATTTCGAAGACAGTCATCTAAAACAGAGTTCTTTGGTAAATAAGAACTAATCTTTCAAACGCAAGAGAATTCCCTAACATCAATGTTTTTAATTTAAGGAAAGATGGACATATGAGATAACCTTTACTGTCTTTGTGTGTATATACACGTGTGTGTGTGCACCCGCCCGGACATTGTTTCGTGTTTACCAATAACATTTTGAACCACCGCTCCGAATTTCACCAAACATGATAAACGTACAAGCAAGGTCGTCAAAACTCATAACATTTTATCAATCCATATGCTTACTTCCCAAATTCCTAACGTTTAAATTTTAGTGCGCTATATCTTAATCAAACGATCTGAAGAAAAGTTGATTTGTTGATAGTTCATAACATTAGCACTAATTACAGGAATATGTATCTTATTTATTCTGATGTTTTGGATGATTGCGCCAACCAAATTGATTAAGCTTTACAACGTTTCTCCGTAACTGCATAACCGATTAACACCAAATTTGAATCACTAGTAGTTTTGTTGTCAGACATTCTAACGAAACACGGACATTGCAGATCAGTCTGCTTTTCAAAATAACGTTTGTGTACATATTTAACGTTATAATGTCATATCTGCAGGACTATTTAACCAATTCCTACAGATTTACCTATTCTGTTAGTAATTATTGCGAGCATTTTTTTCACTATATAACAGAAATTTTGTTTACTATTACGAAAGCGTACCTAAATACATGACGCTCTTACTTCATACCTATGACACTACAGAAACTATTACCACAAAATTTGGCATGAAAGTAGTTCTATGGTAGGCCAGCTAAGTCGTAAATTTTTTTGTATACTTTCACCTCGCTCAGACAGTTCGAGTTGAAATTATCAATTACTCGAGTAGCACAAATGAGAATTTGCTTTTTTGATGCTAGAGGACTATTCAGAGAAGCAAATTTATTTGAGGTTTTATAAAGAATCGTTAAATGTTTTATATTTTATCAATTTACCAAACACCTACGACAATATCCCCAAACGGCATAACAGCACACACAAAAAATATTTATAACAGAAAATTAAATAAATCAAATTACATGAAACTCTTATGAAATTATAAACTTTTTGTAGCAAAGATATTGCACTAATTATTGCAAAAACAAAATGAAACTAACGTAATGAAATTAATTACTGGACTTAAGAATTTGTGAAGGAAAATCCAGGTTGCCTGACAAATGGTCTACAAGAGCACATGTTCTCCTGAAGGCGTGGGAAGTGGATTAACATATTTTCTTTATATTTTATCACAGATTATCACACACATCTTTTTAATCGGATCTCCAGATAAAAAAAAATGTAAAGTTGGGGTACCATGATTGATGAGCCTATGCAAGACTCCTCGGGCTTTCGATTCGAACAGGACTAAAACGATGATCATTAGGAAGTGATACTTGAAACCAAAGGACACCAAACACTAAATAAGCATAAAAAACCTTGATGGAATACTTACTGTTTCTCATTCCACCGACACGCTCCAGCTCCCGAAAGCAACTCATTTTAACGGTACAGCGCTCAACATCACAGTTGCCTGTTTGGACGCCGAACCTCTCATCGCCCTCCAAACGCTATACTTAACAGTTGTACCACACTCCAAATCTGAATAAGTGAGAATTTCACTGTTTAAATCAGCAAATAGTACCTGACTTATTCAACAGTCACGTCAGTCATCTTAACTGACGAATTAGTAAAAAAATTTCAGTTTTCCTTTTAATTTTGATTCAATGGTATTTCCCGCTGATTCATATTTCATTCACTTTTTTTTTCTCGGTGATTTGCATTTTCGACTGATGGCTCACTTGAACATGGTATATAAAATTAAATAACGCGTAAACTAATAAAAACCATAAAATATACTTTTTAAAAAGTGGGTTTCGTCTTTTATAATACCATTTTACCAGTGAACATGAAGGCCTGTCTTTCATTTCGTTTTCACGTAATCCTAATAGCGCTCAGTTTACTGCTTTAAACTGCATGAAATGTGGTGAAGATAGTGCGTTTTTCCGTAAGATTTCTATTAACAATCCTCACGTTACCAATTTAATTAAAAACGAAAAGAAACTGCGCAAAATTTAGAGTTACGTATTTTCGATTAAACACGTAATACATATTTTCCTGCCAAC
Source organism: Clitarchus hookeri (assembly GCA_002778355.1). Classification (NCBI taxonomy): domain Eukaryota; kingdom Metazoa; phylum Arthropoda; class Insecta; order Phasmatodea; family Phasmatidae; genus Clitarchus; species Clitarchus hookeri. The sequence continues at coordinate 113,315 of NQII01004839.1, read as the reverse complement.
AGGCAACATCGGCATGTAAGGTGACAGACTGAGACTGGAAAACTTGTGGTTTCAATTCCTATGTTACGCGATTATCTTACACTTTTTTTAAAATTACGTAAAATTACACATCAACAGTGAGTATCATAAATTACATTTATTTGTAGTAATAATTTCCTTAAATTAAATAAAAACAATATTTTAATCGCCGCATGCAGTTGGCTATGTCAGTTATTCAATCAGTGAAATTGTTTAACTGAAACAAACAGGGGGTATTCCGCCGATTCTAAATTGAGTCATTTTAATTGATTAGAGTAGTTGCATTTGACTACGAATCGGTGCTTTTGCTCTGATTCGTATTTACAGCGCACCAAACTACCAGTTTGGAATCCTGTTATGTATCGGCTTCACCAGCCCTGGGATGGAAACATCCACAACTAGGGGAACCAAGTGCTGCTCTTGATCCGACCTTGCTCGTCGACGACATAACGACTCCCTCGATGTAAATACGGAAGCATAACGCCGAGTCCACACACTTGTTGACTGTCGAGCGAACACCTCAGTTTGGTTACTCCGGAGGCAACGGTCACTCACAGATATTTTTCCTGAAACTTCAAACTCATGGCCCTCCAAGTCGTGCGACAAAAATGTCAACTAAATACACGTCAATAATGGCAGTCACACACACACACACACATACACACACAGGCTGTTTGGAAATGGAATGCCCAAGCAACGGGAGCCATTTCCTTATGGAAAGTAAAGTCGAAAAGATACAGACAGCGTACACCTAAATGGAATATTTAAGGAGATATCAGCCTGTGAATATTTGGTTTTGAAAACATATTTTTGCCGAATGCCTTGTACAACGCCTACAAAGTCCGCAGCAGAAAGGTGACTTGTGCTTCCCATGTTGCAGAGACACATGCGTAATGCTGGCCGTCCTCTGTCCGTGCACACTGTTCCGCTTGAGGAAGTGGTACGTAAGCACATCGACGACGTGCCCGCCACTAGTACACGCTCCGTAGCGTGCCTAATGGGCGTGTCCCATTCGACCGCGTGGGACGTATTGTGGGTAAATCGCCACCATCCCTACCACTGGCAAAAAGTACGAGGCATTCGCCGAAAATACGTTTTCAAAACCCAACATTCAAAGGCTCATATCTCCTTTAATAATCCATTTAGGTGTACGATGTCCTGTATGTTATCGAATTTAGATTTCATAGGAGTAGCCAGAAAATGGCAGTTCAGGGACACCTGGCACCTGGCAGGAAACGGGGAATCGCCAATTTTTCCCTTTCTTCCCTCGAAATAAACCCTTTTTCCCTAACAATGTCCCCTTTTTCCCTTGAAATTTCCCTAATTTCCCTCAAAATATTATTTGTTTCAATGATCCCACAATGTGGCTAAATGACTCATTTTTGGGCAATCAGGAGTTGAGGAGTCTTCTCATAGCCGACCCCTACCATACTTCATGCTATTGCATTCACAGAGTGCCGTGGTGATGCAGCGGATAGAGGACATGTTAAACTTCACCCCCATGCATTTCAAGATGGGAGGGTTAACGCAGAGACTTCCCAAATACGATGTAAACTACAAATAGACATTTCAGCCGTATGGGAACTTATAAGCATAGTTGGCAAACGTTTAAGATGTACTCGTCAACATCATAACATGGGCATCGACACCAACAAGGAAAATTAGCAAATAGTCTTTTAAGCCCTATGTGAACTTATAAGCATAATTGGACGTAATTCCCGAACCGTTTAAGATGTAGTCATTAAATTCATAACATAGGCATCGATGCCAACAAGGAAAATTAACAAATAGTCATTTAAGCCCTATGCGAACGTATAAGCATAGTTTGATGTAATTCCCGAACCATTTAAGATGTACTCTTCAAATTCATAACATAGGCATCGACATAGGCATCGACGCCAGATGCACACACCCTAATGTAAAGTGTAATGCCAAACATAAAGGGTGCCACCGTACACTTCAATGTCGCTGTCATTTTAATATATAAGGGGTGGCACCGTACACTTCAACGACGCATGCACCCTAACATAAAGGGCGACGACAAACCCTAACTAAGACCAATGCCGAACACTGCGACAAAGTGCATGTAGCATAACATAAAGCACACCACCGTACACTACAACGCCACAAGCATTTTAATATATAAATTGTGGCACTGTACACTTCAACGACGCATGCACCATAACATAAAGGCTGAGGTCAAACACTGCGAAGAAGCACGCGAGGCATAACATAAAGGGCGCATCCGTACACTTCAACGATGAAGGCATTTCAAAATAAAGGGTGACATCGAACACTTCAACCACTCATGCACCCTTACATAAAGAGTGAGCCAAACACTGCATCGAAGTGTGCGAGGAATAACATAAAGTACGCTACCGTACACGTAAACATGCGTCGTTAAAGTGTTCATCGTAATGACAAATACTTAAACGAAGCACACACCATAAGATAAAGCATGACGCCAAATACTGCGATGAAGAGCGCGAAGCATAACATAAGGGGCACTACTGTACACATCAACGAAGCATGCATTTTAATATAAAGGTTACTGCCGAACACTTCAACAATGCACGCACACTAACATAAAGGATGGCGCCGAACACATCAATGACATACACTCCCTAACATATAGGGCGATGCCAAACACTGTGGCGACGCATGCACCCCAACCAAGAGCAACGTCGAACACTGCGACGAAGTGCGCGAGGCATTAAGGGCGCTACTGTACACTTCAACGGGGCTGTCATTTTAATATATAAGGTGTGGCACCATACACTTGAACGACACACAAACTCTAACATAAAGGGTTACACCAAACACTGTGGCGACGCATGCAACCTAACAAAGACCAATGTCGAACACTGACGAAACCCGCATAGCATAACAAAAAGCACACCACAGTACACTACAATGACCCAAGCATTTTAACATATAAAGTGTGGCACCGTACACTTCAACGATGCATACACCCTAACATAAAGAGTGATGCCAAACACTTCAACGACGCACCCTTGCATAAAGGATGATACCAAACACTGCAACGAAGCGTGCGAGGCATAACATAAATGGCGCTACCATATACTTCAACCATGAGGGAATTTTAATATAAAGAGCGACGACAAACACTCCAACGATGCACACACCCTAACATAAAGGGTGATGCCAAACACTGCGACCAAGCGCGCGAAGCATAACATAAAGCACACCACCATACAGTTCAACAGTGCTGGCATTTTTAATATAAAGGGTGATGCCGAACACTTCAACGATGCACCCTTGCATAAAGGGTGATACCAAACACTGCGACGAAGCATGTGTGGCATAATATAAAGAGTGCTACCATACACTTCAATGATGAGGACATTTTAATATAAAGGGTGGCACCAAACACTTCTACTACTCATGCACCCTAACATAAAGGGTGACACCCAAAATTGCGGCAAAGCACACAAGGCATAGTATAAAGGGCGCTATTGTACATGTCTTTGAAGTTTATGGTGCCACTCTTTATATATTCAAATGCCTGTGCAGTTGATGTGTACGGTAGCGCACTTAATGTTATGCCTCACATGCTTCACTGCAATGTTTGGCATCACTCTTTACATTACATTAGGGTGCGTGAGTAGTTCCAGTGTTCAGCGTCACACTTTATATTAAAATGTCCTGATCGTTGAAGTGTATGGTAGCGCCCTTTATGTTATGCCACACGCGCTTCGTCGCAGTGTTCGATGTAGCTCTATTTAGGGTGCATGCATCGTTGAAGTATTTGTCGTCACCCTTTATATATTAAAATGCCAGCGCTGTTGAAGTGCACAGTAGTGCCCTTTATGTTACTTTATGTTATGCCTCGCACGCTTCGACGCAGTGTTTGGCATCACCATTTATGTTAGGGTGCATGAGTGGTTGAAGTGTTCGGCATCACTCTTTATATTAAAATGCCCTCATCGTTGAAATGTATGTTATACCTCGCGCGCTTCGTCGCAGTGTTGGGCGTCAGCCATTATGTTAGGGTGTGTGCATCATTGAAGTGTACGGTGCCACCCTTTATATATTAAAATACTTGTGTCGTTGTAATGTACGATGGTGTGCTTTATGTTATGGTACGCGCGCTTTGTCGCAGTGTTCGACTTTGGTCTTTGTTAGGGTGCATGCATCGCCGCAGTGTTTGGGGTCACCTTTTATGTTAGGGTGTGTGCTTCATTGAAGTGTACGGTAGCGCCCTTCATGTTATGGCGCATGAGCTTCGTCGCAGTATTCGATGTTGCTCTTTGACAGGGTGCATGCGTCGTTGAAGTGTTCACTGTTAGCCTTTATATTTAAAATGCCTGTGTCATTGAAAAGTATGGCGGTGTGCTTTATGTTATGCTTCACACGCTTCGCCGCAATGTTTGGTGTGAACCTTTACATAAGGTTGCATGCATCGTTGAAGTGTACGGCACCACCCTTTATATTAAAACGCACGCATCGTTGAAGTGTATGGTAGTGCCTTTTATGCCTCGCGCGCTTCGTTGCAGTGTTCGACATTGCTCTTTGTTAGGGTGCATGTGTTGCCACTGTGTTTGGCATCGCCTTTAATGTAAGGATGAGTGCGTCGTTGAAGTGTTTGGTGTCACCCTTTATATTATAATGCACGCATCGTTGAAGAGTACAGTAGCATTATGCCTCGCGCGTTTCGCTGCAGTGTTTGGCAATACCCTTTATGTTATGGTGCGTGTGTCTGGCGTCGATGCAGAAGATATGAATATGACAACATCTTAAACGGTTCGAGAAATACGGCAAAATATGCTTATAGGTTCGCATATGGTTTTAACGACTATTTGTTAATTTTCCTTGTCTGCGTTGGTGTTTATGTTATGAATTTGACGAGTACATCTTAAATGGTCCAGGATTTGCGGCCAACTATGCTTAAAGTTCGCATAGGACTTTAATGACTATTAGTTAATGTTGCTATTTTTGCGTCGTTGCTTATCTTATGAATTCGACGACTACATTTTAAATGGTTCGGGAATTACGGCCAACTATGCTTATAAGTTCACATAGGGCTTAAATGACTATTTGCTCATTTTCCTTGTTTAAGTTGTTGCCTATGTTATGATTTTGACTAGTACATCTTAAATGTTTGCCAACTATGCTTATAAGTTCGCATAGGGCTTGAATCTCTATATGAAGTTTGCATCGTATTTGGGAAGACTCTGCGATAACCCTCCTATCTTGGAATGCAAGGGGGTGAAGTTTAACATGTCCTCTATCCACTGTGTCACCACAGCACCCTGTGAATGCAAGAGCATGGAGTATGGTAGGGGGTCGACTATGAGAAGACTCCTCAACTCCTCATTGCCCAAAAATGAGTCATTTAGACACATTGTGGAATCATTGAAACAAACAATATTTAGAGGAAAATTAGGGAAATTTCGAAGGAAAAAAGGGACATTTTAAGGGAAAAAGGGTCATTTCGAGGGAAATACCTGCCATATAGAGGGAAAAAGGGAAATTTCGAGTGAAAAACGGGAAAAATTGGCGATTCCCCGAATCCTGCCAGGCGCCAGGTGTCCCAGAACCGCCATTTTCCGGCTACTCATAGGGAATCATCTCCCATATTTTTGGCATTTTATTTCCGAACATTCTGTATATTTATTCTATAATGCTTAACCATATCTTCCAAACCATTCAAATTATTTCTACAAATAATCAGAATACTGACTCTACTTACTGAAATCAATAAATACACTAATATACAACCTATTTCCCCCCATTTTGTAAGAACCTGCGTCTAATATCTTACAGCGACGGTGGCCCTGGTTAAGTACCTTTGCCAATCGTTTGCACCTTTACAGTTCCGTAAGCGACTATGCACTGAGCATTTCTTGAGGAGAGTTCAATTGAAATTTGATGCAATGTTACATACTTAGTTATTCGGAATACGAAGATTGCGGTGGAGGCTGTGAGTAATTCGAGCTTGTTCATCAGACAGGATAAAAAAATTTAAAGGGAAAAACATGTGTGCTTGTTTTCAGTGTTGTCTGTTTATGAAGAAACGAGTGGTTTCGAATTTGAAAAAAAATTTACCGTATAAGTATTTCTCTGTATACGTTAGAGTTGTTTTTGTGCCTAATGTAGCACTTACTGATTTGTGTACAGGGACTGTATTTTAAAAATTGAATTTGTCTTAATGTTTTACACAATGGAATATTTTCTCTGGATATGAATTTATGTTTTTTTTGGAAAATTTTCTTTACGTCGNGGGAAAAACATGTGTGCTTGTTTTCAGTGTTGTCTGTTTATGAAGAAACGAGTGGTTTCGAATTTGAAAAAAAATTTTCCGTATAAGTATTTCTCTGTATACGTTAGAGTTGTTTTTGTGCCTAATGTAGCACTTACTGATTTGTGTACAGGGACTGTATTTTAAAAATTGAATTTGTCTTAATGTTTTACACAATGGAATATTTTCTCTGGATATGAATTTATGTTTTTTTTTGGAAAATTTTCTTTACGTCGGCCATCTCTTATAAATTCTAAAATGTCAAGTAGTCACTAAATGCAAGAAGCTCGTTAAACAATTTCCCCAAAAATTTGAATAGCATTTTCAAATGTTATTAATATAATATCGTTCAGAACCAAGTAAGGATACGTGGCAATAAGGCGAGAAGATCCTTTGTTGGTATAACTGTAAACTATAAACATTGTTAGTTTTTTAGTGAATGCACCTCCATTCTACGATCATGTTTTTGGAAACACACAATTTTCGCTTCAACTATGTATTCGCCGTGTAACATGCCACCATCAGTACATGGCGTATTACGCCGCATACGTACTGTTTTATCCACCGCGAGGTGCTATTGGAAGAATCAAATGATCCAAGGAACCAAATCGCCAAGAACTTAAGAAACTTACACATCATAAATATGCCTCGTACGTCAGTAAGTTAACTAACGAGGATCTTCCATATGCATTTTCCAGGCATCTAACCATGTAGTGTAAATTGTAAAAAATTTTATTTCGAAGAAAATTCGATATTTATCTTATGNACCTCTGTGTTGGGGAAAAAACAATTACACTGCCAACAAAATATTTTTATGAATCAAATGTATATATATATATATATATATATATATATATAATATAAGAGTATAATTGTACCCAGATTTTTATTTTGAATGAAATATTTTATAGTTTCTACCCTGATGTAGTAGTATTTTATGACGCATAACTTTATACGTAAAAACAATTTAGTTGGCAAAAAAATTCAATGACTTCATTAATAATAAAATGAGGTAGGTTTAAAAATTTACTGTCTGTGCATATAGGTACCTCAAATCGATCGACTACAATTTGTGATGTGAACAAAGTATTTTACATAAATGCATTCCAAACAATTTTTTTTGTGTCATACAAGATTCTAAAATGCAGTGCCGAAAAATCAATAAAGACCAATCCAAAAAAAAAATAATTTTGCAATCGTCACAAATTATTATAGAATATTTAAGGCGAAATACAGCGTAAGTATGTATCAAGTCGCATAACTGTCGTTTTCAGTACAGGTAAATAAAATACTGGGGCGGAATGTGTCTGAACAATGGACTCTTCCTTCATAAATGTTCACAATACCTTTCTTTAGGACGTTTTGCTATAATTTACGGGACAAAATTTCTTTAAGTGTGCGACAGTGTACACAAAAGTGGTAACTTAAAATAAATAAGTCCCGCAACCTTTTAAAACTGTTTGTTTAAATAACGTCATTCTTTAAGATAACATGCTGCTGTAATTAACAACATTTATTCAAGTATGTGTATTCAAAATGGCAACTTAAATTAAATGATACCCATCACCTCTTCAAATTGTTTACTTTCTAGTGCTTTGATTCAAGAAGCATGTACATCGCGTTCCTTTATTTTTTGTTGGGAAAGAAGAGGGTTTGAAGCGAAGTTTTGTTTCCCTCTGGGAGAAAGACTTTTAATTATTTTAAGCAGTGTTCATTACTGGGCAGTGTGGCATCCCCCGCCTCTGTTAAGAGCGGTGTTATCTCGGAGGGGCGACCTGCAGTTAGCCAGGTGGCGGCGCGCGCAGCACTGCACCGCGCATGCCCGGCGAGCGACGGGTTGCGGCATCACGCCCGCCAGGCGGCAGCATTGTGCAGCCCGCTCCGCCTGCATTGCGCATGCCCGGCGAGCCACGGTGGTTGGCGGGTTGCAGCGCACCAGTCGTCAGGCGGCAGCTGCTGTGGCCTCACCTTGTGCCGGTCGGAAAAGCTACACCTCGTCGTGCCAGCGCCAGGGGAGCAGTCCAGCTGGGCATCGACCGCACGTGAGACCTTCGTTCAAGGTCACTCGGGTGAGCACATAGCACGTGCATGGCGGCAAGCCGCTTCACGCCTCGTAGCATGCTGACCAGTGTAGCATTTTAAGCGGGAAAATTTGCCGGTTTTAATTACTTGACTACTTATGGCAAAACTATGTACAATTTCTTTAAGCAAATTTGTTTGGTGATAGTTACAATGATTTCGCGTCCACAGTGGATATATCTTTAACGATCTTTATTTTTAAATTACAGATAAAGAATATTTTAAGCCCCTTTTAACATTATAAGGCTTGCAAAGCATTGTGAAATATTGAAGAATTATATTTACAGAGTTTTAGTCAGATCATCTCTATTTTCTCATTTCAAGTTTCTGGCATTGAAACAAATTTTCAATTAATGAATTGTGTTTGATAAAATAGAAGTTGCATTATATATAGTCTATAAATTTCATAATGTTAAAAAATTCCTTAATCACTGTTTATCAATTCTTCCACTTACAGCTTAAATTTTTAACGAGGAAGACACATATTAAAGTTTAAAACTGCATGTACAGAAAATATAGATTCTTGTGCGCCTTACAAATTCAAGAAAATTTTTTTTTTAAGTTAGTAGAAAGATAGCTTTATGTGACAAACCTTCATTGTCGCATATCGGCTTAACCGCTCAGTATTTCTGTTATTTTGTTATTGATGGAAAATACACGTTTATTGTAACTTTCGTGTAAGTGTAAAGTACCAATTTTATTGGAAGGACCAAAGGTTTTTGTGCTTGAGTTCTTTTGATAAAAGGCAGTATAAAATCGGCCGCCTCCCACTTAACTGAAGCTACATATCTTTCACCACAGTGGCCCAATAATTGGCCTTATTCTTAAGTGTAGGTTTGTTGCTGAAAATATGTTAAATTGCCTTTGCATATTACAAATGGAATACTTTTACTAGATTTTGAAATGTTTATGGAACTTAAGTCATTTTACATACCAACGGATGAGAAGTTTCTAACTGCGTGATATTTTCACAAAAAAGGGTTTTGTATGTGGTCTCCCTACTTTTATATTTCAAAGTCTGGTAGCGTATTCAAGGTATCGATCGAACATTAGTTATGATACTTGTGTGGCTCACACAACGAGAACTATCTTTAGAAGTAAATGAAAGTTACTACAGTTAGTAGTTAAACTGCATTCTGATTTGAATATTTAACATCCTGTAGGCAAACTAATATGTCTAAAATGTTGTGTTCTAATGTACATCAATGCATAGTATTTTCATAGGTTATTGCGTGTTTTTGCAGTTCTAGATACATACATCTAAAAAAACGTGTCGCGAGTGTACTACTATTTTCTAGAAATAATGCCTAGTAAGTGCTATAGGATTTGGGCGTGACTTTCACCGTCGTATTATTAAGAGTTACATATAAGAATTGAAAGATTTTACATAAACATTTCGTGTACTATAAATATTACTAATCATGAAGCGTATTTTCACCCTCTTTTTTAAGTAGTCCCCTTCACAGGCGTATCGTACATCATGTGCAGAGGTTTGTACCTCACATTTACATTTTATTTCATATGTTGGCAGGAAATAGTTGTTAATTTTTTCTAACTATTTACCTTTTTATGCCGTTAGGGTACATACCGAATTTTTCTAAAAGCTTCACTGCAGGAAACTTATTTTCAGAAACGGGTCCTGCATTTATAGTTTAACAGGAATCTGAAAAGTGCTTCTGCTGATGTCATTTATAAAAATAAAACTATTGTAACACTAGTGAGTCAACCCACGGTTCATGGTCTAATAAGTAAATATAATTAAGTGATTCCAATCGTGAAGTCTTCGTTAGGAAGCAGTTCTTGGCGAGAAATACCCAAAGCTCCAAGCATCCTGTCAAGAGGATGGGTTGCATGCAGCGGTGTTTTACGTCAAGTTAACCATGTTAATGCGTGCAACCTGCGAAAGAATAGGAAATCTAGTCTATTTACGGTTTATACACACTCTTTTAATCAAATTTTTGAAAAATCACTTCATGTGAGGTGATAATGTCATTTATCACAAGCGTATTTATTATACTTGTATTCGTAAAAGTACTTATTTTTGATTAAACTGGAAATTTATTAATGTTTTATCTATTAATTAGAATATTTTGTTTATTAATTAATATGAATAAAAGTGTCAGAAAATAGGAATGTTGCTAATACCTAGTAAGAAATAATTCTTATGCAAAATGTTATTTAACTGAAACTGCACAAATGCAGTGCAATGCTCCTTTGCTGTAATTTTCTATAAGTGGTTAAGCATTGCTTGCGCGAGGCGGAGGAATATTCTGGAAGTAGAACTTCAGCAGGGCTTCCGAAAAGTGTGAAGTAGCCGTGAATAGACTATAATTCTCCAGTAACAAGCATCCGGCACTACGACATACTTTCATTTTGTACATCCCTCATAGTCGTTAAGTACTCAGATCGTACAGTCATCACCAAATACCACTTCCGTTGAAATATAAGTTAGTTTTGTAGATAGACTGTTGCGCACTGCCAGCGGTGATAAAGGAACAAATACGAATAGCACACCAGTGAAATGAGCTGACGTGAATACTTACTGTTCACACCCGATAAAACAAATTTTTATTTATACAAATATAAAGCCCTTAAATAACGTTAATACAGATTAAATTTAGTTTTTAAAATCATCTGAGCATTTAAAAATAACTAGTATTTTTCACAAAATGAAGCTGTGAAGCTCATTTTATTTATTTTGTTCCTACTTAAAATATTTAAGTCACGGTTCCTTTTTAAAACTAAATTTGTAAAACAAATGTATTAATTGCAGAATTTTTTAAACTTTCTATCTGTCAGTGTTTCTCAACACACAATAGTCGACGTTCATTAAATTTTCACGTTCGGAATACAGTGGAATGTACTTAATCATTTGTCGAGTTCAAAGTGCAAAACAGCTGTAACAATATTGTAATAGATTTCTTCTGATTATCCCCGTTTATTGAAACTAAGAGTGCTATTTCTGGAACCTCCGGTAACTTAAGCTCCTGAAATACGTTAAATTGCTTGTAACTTTAAGTTTAAACGCAAATCATTCGGATTGAAAGTTACAAACTGGTACAAGATAGCAACAGCCAAGTTTTTTTCATTCTCAGGTCACGGAGGGAAAGCACTACTTTTGTCGAAAGAATATTTGTTTTGAAATCGGACTAATTAATCTTAGAGCTTCTGTTATTTCGTGTTTAATATATACGAGTTATCAGGATCTCAAACGGGTACGTAGGGAATTCTGCAGGTTAATATGAAAAAAAGCGTCATAATTTCTGTGGAAAGGGGACAACAAAACATTTAGGATAAAATAAATTTCAATGAAACCAACTGATCTCGAAGCAATATGTGAGGAGTATGGTTGTGCCATGGTCACCACTACGATAAAACAGAATTATTTTGCAATTTATATTAATCGCACGCTCAAAATACTTGTGAATTGAAAGACTTCGTCCACATCAAAATCATAAAAAAATTTTTTACGTGTTTTAAATAGCAAGTAATTATTAGGAGCAATCACATTTTGCCACTTTATAACGGAATATCGCCAATATTGCAGTATGTAGGTTTCCAAACATTTGACGTAATAATTAATTCGTTGTGTCTGAAGCTCCCCAGTGACATGGCGAAACACGCACTGCAGATGGGTATGTACTCACTATTTGCGATACGTGTTTCACAAGCACTCTTGACGTATCGTAATGTTCGGTAGAATTTCATAATCAGCAAGCAGGCATCCTACGGCATGGTAAAAACATACGTGTTTGTTAGGGACCCTGCCATTTCGCGTTATAATTCAGCATCAAGGTAGACGATAGCTTCAGAACTAATAGTAAATATTCAACACACCGGTGGCTTCATTCCGTGTGCCGGGTGGGACAGAAGAACGCGTTCTGCCTGTGTAGCAGCAGCCAATGAACACGTGACTTCTGCACGACTACGTAGAGGACGATGGAGTATAGCTTGGTGCCCTTTCATAAAGCGAAATGGTACAGTTTCTATGCATCGTTAATATTTCCCAAATATATGGTGGCTGAACAAATTATGACGAAAGTCAAAGCAAACGTCTTTTTGCAAAAAAAAAAAAAACCGCTGAACTAAGCTTGTTTCCGTACAAGAAAATAGATGTGTGTCTAGTATAATTTTCTGTTAAAAACACTGATTTGTAAGTCGGCTGGTGTAATTTTAATAAAACATTGTTTATCCCAAAATCTTGGTCTGTCACTGCAGTGAGGCACAGAACCGTTATATACTAATTCTGACAGGGGCAGATTGTGACTTGTCAAGATAAACAGCAATACTGTCTCAGCGCCGTTTCATCTAGAGATGTGAATAGGCATATATTTCTCTCAGCATTTATTCACCGTTTAAAAACACTCATTTTTATCGCACTGAAAATTCGCTTTGGATTGAAACAATTCAAGGACTTTCAAAAACATAAATTTAATCATCTGATCCAATCTTCAACAGAGAGGTAACGATGTAATGTAGGAACAATTTTTATATGAGTTTTATTGTCGTCTAAGTCTAAATTATGCATTCGCGGTTCAGGAATTTAGAGGAAGCTGATATTTTGTTGAAATAACACAAGTAAGCTGCAAATTAATTTGGTTTATGAAGACATTTGGACCAACCACTGGACAACGCCGTGTTACTATAGATAACCTGCCTCCATGTACACAATGAGTTCGCGAGTATATGCATGGCTACCTTGGAAAAATTAATTGAGCTGGCACAAGTGTTCGATTCATTAACATAACAAATGGGCTGCTGAAAAATAAAGTAACAATTTTTGCGGTAGTTTACTCATTAAACTTTTCACTGCTCAGCATCAAAGTATAATACTGCATTTGACACCAGCTAACTAAATGCGTAGCTTAAAAAGCAACGAGTACATTTTTTTATAATGTTTGGAAAAATTGCGGTATTTTCTTAACCACGAGTGTAAGGGTATACAATTTTAGATAGGACAAGAATTAATGTTCACTTAAAGAAATTTGTTTTGTAAAACTTAACACTGCAAATAATTTCTTGTGTTAAAACTTTCTGTACAAAGTATTTNACTTAAAGAAATTTGTTTTGTAAAACTTAACACTGCAAATAATTTCTTGTGTTAAAACTTTCTGTACAAAGTATTTATGGTGATTGCAAAAGAAAGTGAGAAGTAACTATTAAACGAGTTTTGTTTTGGCGTTATGACGACTTATTTGACAAGATCTTCTTAAACAAAATATCACATAACGACGTTTCTGTCAAATCGAATAACTTCGATCAAATNACTTATTTGACAAGATCTTCTTAAACAAAATATCACATAACGACGTTTCTGTCAAATCGAATAACTTCGATCAAATACTACAGTAATTACAATATATGTACTTCCTGTTTGCAACATCCCGAAATAAGCACTGAAGAATTTTTTTGAAACTCAAAGTATGGTAGAGGAATAAATACGCAAAGCTATGGGCAGAGTATAGCACAGTTAGCACTCAAACTGTAGAAATTATTTTATTTTCAACGTTTGCGAGCACAAAAAAGATTTGCATTTACAAGCAACTGGGCAGAAGCAACAGTGCATTCACCCAGAAGAGTGATATTTGACTTCCACGNAAAAGATTTGCATTTACAAGCAACTGGGCAGAAGCAACAGTGCATTCACCCAGAAGAGTGATATTTGACTTCCACGTTCATATTTTAAAGCAGATAAACGACAGAAGAAACGTTTTTGAAATTGGCCTTTGAAATGAAGTTTGCCTTAACTCNTTCATATTTTAAAGCAGATAAACGACAGAACAAACGTTTTTGAAATTGGCCTTTGAAATGAAGTTTGCCTTAACTCTGTACGCCCGCATGCGCAGCCTCGATTAATGTTGACAGCAATTTATAGAAAATAAATCTCTGTTTTAAGGGTGTTGAAAAGTTTTTTTTTACAATTTTTAATATATTTCGTATTTTTGTTATATAACATGAAATAGTAGTCTGAGGAAGAGAAAATATTTTCGTAAAATAATTGAAAGAAAGAAAACAAATGTAAACTGCGGGAAAACCAAAGTCNTAAAATAATTGAAAGAAAGAAAACAAATGTAAACTGCGGGAAAACCAAAGTCACGTAATTGACAGGTTTTTTTTGTTCGGTAAATAAAATGTTTGACAAAATTCAAAATAACAGTTGAAGTTATCAGAACAGAACGAACCATNCGCGTAATTGCCAGGTTTTTTTTTGTTCGGTAAATAAAATGTTTGACAAAATTCAAAATAACAGTTGAAGTTATCAGAACAGAACGAACCATCCCTTTGAAATTTATTTTGTGGTGCACTCATAGTTTTATTTCCACTTTTTACATTTGAAATAAAATCAACCAGAAGTTGAGCGCTAATCGAAGTCAAAGAATACCAGTCTTCAAATAAATCACTTCATGACGTTCCTGTGATTTAAAAAACAACTTTAGCTGACGTGAAACACTATGTTAAAAAATTGTTGAAAATTGTTTCCCTCGCGGTTTAACGTTAAAATNAACAACTTTAGCTGACGTGAAACACTATGTTAAAAAATTGTTGAAAATTGTTTCCCTCGCGGTTTAACGTTAAAATAACGATAATTGTGCGTAAAATGTTTCTGAAAGATATTTCGTAATACATTTATGTGGTATTTTATAAAATTTTGTTTCCTATGTTACAAAACAGTAAAATAATATCAAAACCCCCAAAAATAGGCACTTGAACGTCTTTTAAATAAAATTGAATGTGTTTTTTTTATATGCATAGCAACTAAAATAGTTTTCTTTTAATTTTATTTCCTTTTGCGTAAAAATTATGTCACAATTAAAATATTTTTCATTTAATTATTTTACAGTTTAATTAGATTGATATATGATTACTGTCATTAGGTCAAAAGCAGGATTTAATGTTATAACTGTAGAAATATTGCAGAATCGTCAGACTGAAGATCATAATCAAGAATTTCAGTGTTTTAAAATTAAATTTTACCAACAGTTTCTCGGTACAATATATTGGTGATGGAACGAAATTATTGCCTTTCAATGAGAGGCTGGATTTGAAAGCGTATTTAGACTGCTGCAGAAAAGGTGTTGTTCATTGGAGATTAAATTTTCAGTCATCGACCAGTTATTCGTCCAAAGAAAACAGAACTGTCATGTTGTGGCAGAAAACCTTCCTTAAGGTGAATATTAACAACTTTACGACCATGTTTTTTTCGATTAAAGTGACAGTACAATATATTTTGCGTTGCTGTTGATACACTTCATTTTGCAGGTAATTTTTTGGCAAGTTTTATTTTTTGTCAACATTCTGAAGAGGTTTTTTTTTAAATTAAACTAAAGTAGCGCGTATGGCTGATACAAATGCAAATTCCAAGGCGAATAGAAACCTGCGGTGCATTGATTATGTTGTGTAGACAAAAAAAAATGTAAGCTACATAACTCACAACCTCCTCAACAAATGTCATGCTCCGAGTAATTACATCTTTACCACTGGGTTAATTTCCAATTGAACTTACCTTGAAAAATGTTCAGTGGAAATAAAATATTCAGCAAAGTCGTTCACTCTACCAAACCAGTACAATCGACCAGTTAAGTTTCTTCATAAATCTAGCATCCGTGGAAGATATCAGACATAGTTCTGTTACTTGAGATCTTTTAGAACATTTAGGATTCTGCAAATGGTTTTTTATAAGCATCAGATAATATTTGTAGCGTGTTATCCGTAGTAGCGTTCAGTCGTTTCTGACAAAGGGTAGATGTTATAAGGCCACGTTCCCAACATATGAATTTGGGGGCTCCTATATTTTACAAATATCTTTTATTTATTTCTTGAATAAACTAAGTAATAATCTGATTCAGATTAGGTCGATGTTTCTAAACTACAAACCACAATACTATCTCTCAACCACCCACACGTGTAGCAAAATCTCATTTCCTTGCAAATAAGTATGTAGTTCAAATTTTCGAAGAACACTACTTCTGAATAGTATAAATTTTCGGACGAACAATTATATTGCACTGAACAGCATAATGATCAGTTACGGCAAACCCCTGAATATAATAAAAGGAGACATAAATTTTCTAGACATGCAAGTTTATAACGTTTTAATAAAAATAACAAATGAATTTTGTGGCTGCATTTCAACCGAAAAATGGCGTGCAAGGCAGAGAGTAGCCATTCTCAGTTACTGTAATGTTGTGAAGGTGGGAATTAGGGCCACGTGAAGTTGTAATAGTGGATCTTTATCTGAGTGTACACTTATTTTTGTAACTATTACCGATACACTTTTGTCAAGAGATCAGTAACATTTATTTAAAGTTGTATTTTTAATTCAGTACAAAAATTGAACAAAAAAAAATATTTATTCAAAATGCGTAAACTTCACTGGGGACACAAATATTGCATTGTGGATTAATTAACATCGGGATATCTGTGTTGCAACGCAGGCACAGCTCGTTTAAGGGCAGGTTATAGTTCACCACAGACCACGTGCTTAGACGACTGACGCCTTATACAAGGAAAAACTTTAATTTTCAGCTAATTTTTTTTCAATACTTCAAATTCATTGTTCTGTTTGTTATCAGCAAGCTTCTTGAATTCCGTACCATTTAAAATCTNATTTTTTTCAATACTTCAAATTCATTGTTCTGTTTGTTATCAGCAAGCTTCTTGAATTCCGTACCATTTAAAATCTCAGTTGTATTATAAGAATTGAGTTTGAAAATCAAGCATGTTCTCACTCTCGTCACCAAAAGAACATTAACCAAGTTGAGTAAACACAAACATGTAAATATGCTCGTAATAACGAAAATAAACTCCCTATAACTCACCGACCTGTGCGTAAGCAATAGGACGAAAAAAAAGCCTAATTTGTAATCAGATTCCACATTTGTTATTACGTTGTACAGAGGCAGAAACGAACACACATGCAGTNAAAAAAGCCTAATTTGTAATCAGATTCCACATTTGTTATTACGTTGTACAGAGGCAGAAACGAACACACATGCAGTGATCACACATATGGTAATTCACTGACCTCTCGCGATCATGCATATGATATAATTGCCGCTTTGGTCGTTAGTTTCTGCGTTTACCGCTAAATCGTGCAGAGGCAAGAACGAACACTCAGGCAGAAAATAAATAAAATAAAGAATTCTAATTTCGCAACTTGATTTTTATTTCAACTAATGAAAATAATTTGTTTAATTCCTTCTTCTTCTGTGCCCGGAACTCTGCCAGTAGAATAAAAATGATGAGTCGGTCATAGGGGGATGGGAGAGTATTCGTCAAGCGCTGGCCGGCTGTCATGTTGTGACGTCACCCAACCGTCATCTTATATCAGAATGTCCTTGACCTTGACCCCTGACCTTGACCCTTTCCCCATGATCTTAAATCACTTTGAAACCAAAAAATCTAAAAAAATGGCAGAAAAATTATAAAATCCGAAAAAATGTATAAAACATAAAAAATAAATAAAAAATTAAACAAATTATTTAGACATGTACATGTAGGAGGTCCAGGGTTCGATGACAGGTGGATCGACTAAGCTCCCGACATGATCAGTCCTCGCCAGGTCGACCAGCGTCCATCTCGTCAGCCATGATATATATCGGTGACCTTGACCTTTGACCTTGACCACGAGGACCTTGATACCAAAAAATTCTATCCCAAAAATATAAAAACCTAAAAAAATTTATTTTAAAATCCAAAACATTTATTAAAAATTATTATTAAAAAAACCTACTTCCAGAGGTCCCACCATAACCGACACTAGTGAATTTTATTATTGGTTATTTAATCGGTTCTCGTATTCGCTCGACTCCTTCTACGCCATGCCATATCTACTGTCTATTTATTTTTAGTATCACCTACTAGAGCGCACTGTTAACATTTTTCAAACCACCATAGAGACATTACTAGCAACCNTATTTATTTTTAGTATCACCTACTAGAGCGCACTGTTAACATTTTTCAAACCACCATAGAGACATTACTAGCAACCAGAGTGCTGTCGACCTGTACCGAATGGTTACGAGGTCATGTAAATCGCAATATTAATTTTTTATTTATTCTTAAATGCAAGTATTTTTATTTAAACCTTTTTGTATAAAGCGGGAAGGCTGGGGGTTATAAAATAAATAAAACACAACATATTTTTATACAAAATTTATTTAGTAAAGTACGAAATGAGTAAACACATATACAAGGGTATATTAATATCTAACTTCGGTGTTCACCGCTTGATGTACGCATCGGCGACCCAGGAATTGTAGTGGGCTGGGAAAACCCACCAATTGACATACGACCGTCCATTACATCGTTTCAGCACCTTCTCGACCAAACACATCTCGAAAATTTGTAGGGAGGATCTCCTCGGCGTAGAAACTTCCATGGTTGTGAAAATTATTCAGATCCTCGAGAATATAGGTCCTTGGAGCATAGTTGCGTATACATCGAACACGAAGGAGTTCGGGGCTCTAATGCGCTGTAAATCCTTTCTTGAAGATGCCTTTCTGTTTGGAGATGCGCACCAGGTCTCCAGCCTTGGCCTTAGTCTTACGTGAGTCCCTCCTTTTAACGTTAGTGTACAATGTTCGAAGCAGGGAGTCATCTTTCATGCATTGGGGCTTCATGTGTGTGGTAGAGTGAACAGCAGAATTGTACTCGCGTACGAGTTTTGAGAGTATATCCAACCACTTGTAGTTGCCATTCACCGCAAAATGCCTCCACATCTTGCCCTTCAGAGTTATGTTGAACCTCTCGACGATATAATTTTTGAGATTGATGTATGAGGAATAGTGATTTATGTTACGTTTCTTCATCAGGGCCTTGAACTTTGCATTGTAGAATTCCGTGCTCTGGTCAGTTTGTAGAATAGTCGGAATGCGTCTTTCATGCAGCACATCAGCCATGGCCTCGGTGATATCATGGGCATTCTTCGACTTGACAGGTCTGGGCCAGGCGAATTTGCTATATGCACCGATGACTATCAACATGTATTTGTAGCCCTTGTTGACCCGAGCATACAGTATCATCTCGACGAGGTCGGCTGGAAAAGGGTCGTTCATCCCACATATCATAACCTTGCGGCGACGGTAGTTGCATATCGCAGATGCGTGCAGTTCATTGGCGTTCCCTAATCGACTCATTCTGCGTACCCTCCCTCCTTCAGTTCTTCGACAGTTGAAATTATGTCGTTAGTTAGTGTCGGAGTAATTTCAAACCATTTGCGAAGCGAGAAGTAGCTGCAGCCTATCGACCAGCTCCGGGTCGTCCTAGAATATGTAGTCGCTGTTCTTGTCGTCGTCCGTNCGAGAAGTAGCTGCAGCCTATCGACCAGCTCCGGGTCGTCCTAGAATATGTAGTCGCTGTTCTTGTCGTCGTCCGTATTCTTCAGACCTTCGCTACTTTTCAGTGCTAGGCCGTTGAATAGGTCTGCGAGAATGTTGATTTTTTCATGATCTTCGTCCTTATAAACCTTGGTCTCGGGATTATTGNCGGCGACGGTAGTTGCATATCGCAGATGCGTGCAGTTCATTGGCGTTCCCTAATCGACTCATTCTGCGTACCCTCCCTCCTTCAGTTCTTCGACAGTTGAAATTATGTCGTTAGTTAGTGTCGGAGTAATTTCAAACCATTTGCGAAGCGAGAAGTAGCTGCAGCCTATCGACCAGCTCCGGGTCGTCCTAGAATATGTAGTCGCTGTTCTTGTCGTCGTCCGTCTTCTTCAGACCTTCGCTACTTTTCAGTGCTAGGCCGTTGAATAGGTCTGCGAGAATGTTGATTTTTTCATGATCTTCGTCCTTATAAACCTTGGTCTCGGGATTATTGCATTGGTAAAGCGCATGTGTGAGTTCGAGCAACGTCTTGTAAACCAGCAGGTCGGATTCTGTAAACTCCTTGGGCTCCTTGCGAAATAGGAGTTCATATAGTCTGGGGGTTCCGTGTGTCTTGTAATCGCCTACTTGGATGATCCCACCGCATAGAAACTGTATTTCCTCAGCACCGAGGAACCATTTATAATTATGCCTGCATACACTGTATGTCGTATCATTATTACGAGATGTGCACTATCGTAGGAGGTGGCAAACAAGAGCATTGGGCTTGAAGACTTTCTTCTGTACTTTTTTATTTTGTGGTAAATCCACATCCGATCCATCGTTCCGATCTCTTTGTAAATCACCATGTTTTCGTTTCTTCATAGGCTCAATAATTTCATCGATTAATTGTCTTAAAAATTTCTTCATTTATAAGGTCGTGTGAAATTCTGGCCATCTTGTAGAGCAAATACTTCGTTGTTCTCTTTTATAGGTGTAGTCATGGGTCTCCATCAAAATACTTTCGATCTTGCCCAGGCGTTCGCTAAATACATCCAAAATGTCCCTGATGTAATTTTGAATATCTATTTCCGTGGCAAGGAAGGAAATCGAGGTCGTGAATGTATGATCTATCGAATCTTTCAGCACTTGCAGATTCTGTTCATTTTGTGCAGATGCAACATAAATCTGTCGATAGTTTGCCTTTGAACACTCATTATGTGCTCGTCCATGGTAACCATATCGCGGACGATCTCCAACTTCACACGCTTCATCTTCGCCCCGAGCTCGGACAGATAGTTGTGTAAGAATATGTTTTGTTCAGTTAACATACTGCGCAGTTCCGAGATGATGGCATTACCAGGTTCAAGGACGAAATGTTTAATAGCATCATCCTCGGATCGTTCGGGTTCGCCAAATTTTCGAATTATTCTTCTACTAGCATCACAAGTTTCCTTGTTTATTCATATGAGACAACCTCCATCTTCGTCTTTGTCAAGACACAGCTTGAGGCTACTTTGCCCGAAATTCGATATACTGTACTCATTCTCAATGGTCGACGATGAACTGATCAAATCCCTGTCGGTACCTCCCATTATATAGGGACCAGTCATTAACGATTGTCAAAAATCCATACTTGTCTTTCCAGCACAAGGCACACAGACTCTGGAAATTCCAATAGTGTCATGTCTGTATTTACATGATCTTCGTAAACATACCACAAATGCATATCGTTCATGCGAAACAACACCAACATGTTTGCATTGTCGTGGGGTAGCTGTTTGGGTATGCGCGAATAAGTCTGGCTGAGTTACACACCTTACATCTTTGTATGCCATACCATTCAAAAGCATTCCTGGATGCACTTTTGCTTCTCGCAGGCAATGTCATAGAAGATAGATATATAGTCTGGCAATGCTTCGCTCGGTAGCATGACTGCATCATTATTGTTGCAGGGGAATAACCCACACCATCCACAGCTTGCAGTACTCGTGCCAGTCGTTGGTGTTTAGGTTGCTGGAGTTATTTTGAATATAGGTACACGATCTCGAAACGAAGAACATTCTGTTCTTCCAGCAGGCTCAGTAGGACGTACATCTTGCCATAATTTCATGGTCCAGCGATGGTGTACCTCACTGTATTCGGAAATTGGCATCCATGTCGTGATTAGTGGTAAATATCTTCTTCTTCAGCGTGAATGCATATGAGTAGANGCAATGTCATAGAAGATAGATATATAGTCTGGCAATGCTTCGCTCGGTAGCATGACTGCATCATTATTGTTGCAGGGGAATAACCCACACCATCCACAGCTTGCAGTACTCGTGCCAGTCGTTGGTGTTTAGGTTGCTGGAGTTATTTTGAATATAGGTACACGTTCTCGAAACGAAGAACATTCTGTTCTTCCAGCAGGCTCAGTAGGACGTACATCTTGCCATAATTTCATGGTCCAGCGATGGTGTACCTCACTGTATTCGGAAATTGGCATCCATGTCGTGATTAGTGGGAAATATCTTCTTCTTCAGCGTGAATGCATATGAGTAGAGTAACATCTTGCTTGATAATACGTTTGTTGCCACTGCTATCTTGTGGTGTGTGTCTTGCTAAGTGTGGCGCTAANAAGTAACATCTTGCTTGATAATACGTTTGTTGCCACTGCTATCTTGTGGTGTGTGTCTTGCTAAGTGTGGCGCTAAGTGCGGTGCTAATAGCGGTGCTGATTTCGGTGCTAAGTGCAGTGCTGACAGCGGTGCTAAGTGTGGTGCTGATAGCGGTGCTAAGTGTGGTGCCAACTGTGTTGCATGTGGTGCTAACTGCAGTGCTGATTGTAGTTGCAAAGAACCAGTGCCACAAGTTTTACAATGTCTCTTCAAAATATCACTCCGTGGAACCTGCCTCTGACTTTGCACTGAAATGCCATACTTGAACTTTTCGTTCTGCAGTTTGTTATTTTATGTCGATGCATGCTGCGCTAAGCTGTAAATGTTTTACCGCAGAAGCGACAAAGCAGGTGCATTATTAGCATTTTACGTCCGCACTGTTCACTGCGATGTCTCGAAGAGCTAAGACTTTAGCTGGAAGCGGGATCGTCGATATACTGATCAACAATCCACCGTTCGAACTGCACATTCCTGGATACAAGTTCTGTGGACCGGGAACGAAGATAGCTGAAAGGCGGTCACATGGTAACATAGGCATCAATGCACTGGACGAGGAGTGCAAGCAGCACGACATCGCTTACTCCCTAAACAAGGATGTGGAAACCCAACACCAGGCAGAAAAGATACATGCATAGAAGGCCGACGAGAAAAGAAAATCATCAGACACTGGACTCGGAGAAACAAAGAACAAGAGAAAAGAGAACAAGAGAAAAGCACAGGTTAAAATGCGAACAGGTACAGATAATAATAATGGCGTATGGGGAGTGCACCCTAGGGCGAGGCAACACCCTCCGAAGCGACGGTTCTTTCCAGCTGGGACCCGTAGGTGACCGCCA
>NQII01004839.1:59377-90053 GCA_002778355.1 Clitarchus hookeri | reverse complement strand
CGGCAAGCGGCATCGTCCAGCACGATTCCCACATGCGAAAATCCGGGAGTGAACCCGCTGGGGATCGAACCCGGATCGTCGTGGTGGGAGGCGAGCGCCCTGGCCACTGCACCACCGCTGCCCCATACAGGTACAGAGAGTAAGAGAAAGGCACAAGTGAAACTACAAGCAGCGAAAAAGGAAGAAAAGCATGCAAGACCAAGAAAACATCTACTGGCAAATTTTTTTCATTGCTTTTGCCTGCACTCGGTGCCCTCGAGGGCCTAATTGGAGCCACGAGTGTTATCGTCCGAGCCATCAACACAGCATCGAACGAAGAGAAGCAGTTGTCCGAGGCCCAAAGTCATAATTAAATATGGAAGCTATCGGCATGGGTAAAAAAAAAACAGCCAAGGCCTCTACCTAAGGCCAAACATAGTAGGAGGTGGAAGTGTGCAAAAGCGATGCAGCAGTAAGAGGTAATAATGAAATCTCTACCAAAACGACTTCTCACTAACATGGTTTTGGAACTGTATGCATGCCAATTGAAAATACAAAATTTTAGAGAGGTGTTTATGAGAGACGAATTGCCACGGAAACCAAAATGTAATGAGTGCGCCATAATTAAACTGGACACGACAGTAGGACCCAGTACGCACTGGGTGGCTTACATAAAACAAGGCAAACATGAAGACTATTATGACAGTTTTGGGAATTTGCATCCTCCACCCTAACTGCGATGGTACCTGAAAGGAACGAAGCCAACTTACAACTACGAGATGGAGCAGATACCTAAAACTTGGTAGTGCGGACATTTGTGTCTTCGTTTTCTGGTTCGTTCGTTCAAGTAATTTTATAAAATGGCTGTACACGCAAAGTAAACCATCAGTCATGTCGATAACGCTTACCTTTACAGGGCGTAGCTCCGAGCGTGCTGTACACTTTCTGCCACTTGAGCTGGAGGGGGAATTGTGCAGACGCCTTGGCGATTTTAAAACCTACAATGCAGTAAGGAACACCGATGAAGAAAACTGTAAGATAGACCTAGTAAAAAGTGGTAATGTCTGCAACGAAGTAACATTGCCCATGGGCTCTTATAAAATAGACGGTATTGCAAGTTTTATTTATGATTCCTTGTCTCCCGACATGGAATTCGAAGAACATGGGAATCCAAATACTCTGAAGAGTGTCATCAGATGCAGCGAAGATATCGACTTTACAAAACCAGATACTATAGGACCGNGAATCCAAATACTCTGAAGAGTGTCATCAGATGCAGCGAAGATATCGACTTTACAAAACCAGATACTATAGGACCGTTGCTGGGGGGTTCGGGCCACATATCTACGAATCTGGCAATACACAGGAGTCGTCGCGGCCAGTAAACATTTTGCCAGACATTGTGATTCGCATAAACTGCAATTTAGCAAGTGGCACATGCCTCAGTGGTAGGCTGAGCAATGAGCTGCACGAGTTTTCGCCGATGGTCCCTCCAGGTTTTAAACTGGTCATAGCACTGCAAAGCATCATTTACGTTCCGGTCGTCGCGAAGAGAGCACACGAGGTGCTCGTGATAGTCGTCGGCCAACGCGGAGAAATAGTAAACTTTCGAAACTAATAAATCACTCTACGCCTCCATTTGAGAATATGGGAATAAGATTTATGAAAACCAGAACCAATAAAACAAAATGTAGAGCAATATATGCAATCTGTATGTCGCAGGTCTCCATGGAGTTAACACATGATAGCGAGATTTTCCTACAGTCTCGGCTTCAAAGTCAATCGCAATGGAAGATTACCTGAACATGTAATAACCGGCCGTTTTTGAAGGCAGCGTAACGAAGGTGGAACTTCATACATACCAGCCTTTCCTGATCGGACCATACACACTACCATCGGAAGTTCGGATTGCGTTCCAACACCAAGACATCTGTTCTCCTCCTTGCCAGTTCTTCTGTGAATTAGGGGTACTCTAACGAAAGAATTTGAGTCCAACCCGTCATCGACGAAAATAACAAGCAATGGAATTNTCTGTGAATTAGGGGTACTCTAACGAAAGAATTTGAGTCCAACCCGTCATCGACGAAAATAACAAGCAATGGAATTCTTCACCAGATCAATCGATCACATATTTTCTCAATGGTGTCGAGGTGGACTAGTCGCGAGATTTGGACATAACCTCAACTGTCAAAGATAACCTTTCGCTCTCGCCGAATAAGCTGTCTGCGGCCAAGATAGCAGGCTGGGGAATCGAAGATGACTACAGTATTCTGATATACTCTGGAGGTAAGTTCGAAGTGTGCATCCCGCTCTCCATGCTATTGGCATTTGCCGAAGACTATAAACGAATTATCTTCAATTCGGAGCAGGAACCGGTGCTGCTTCTAGCTAATATGCATGCAGACACCATCGTGGGTAAGGGAGAAAACCTGGAGACAGTGGAACTGAAACGATAGTTTATTGAATGGATGTTGCCTCATATACAGTTGAGCCCTTTAGAACGTATACAAAAGTTGAAGAATGTGGGAAATGGCAAAAATATCGACGCGGTTTTCAGGTCGTGGGGTCTCAAGACATACACCGGATTACCAGCAAGCCAGCCAGCGCATCAACTGTATGGTGAAGTCCAGCTTTGCTTCTGAGAAACCGAGGTACATCATCTTTGGGCTACAGACCGGAAGACAGCACAATGTGAGAGTGAGTCGTTCACAGTTCAACACATGTTAAATCTAAACTGTGAAAATATTTTTGAATAGCGAAATCTATCCGTACGTTGACGTGAACTTTGAAAATGGGCAGTACCTGCCGGCATATCAGATGTACGCTCAATTCCAAAATGCANTCCGTACGTTGACGTGAACTTTGAAAATGGGCAGTACCTGCCGGCATATCAGATGTACGCTCAATTCCAAAATGCACGTAATGGACACCTCTAATCCACGATACTGAGCCCTGATACTTCCATCACATACCGAGGTGAGTACCATAAGCTTCTGAGTAAATAGGACGAGCGTATTACTTCCAATGTGATCGACTGCAGGATCGAATTCACCACACATGGAAATATTTCTGCCAACATGTACACATTCTTCCTGATACTTCACGACCAGCTTGTATCATACAATAGCCGAGACAAGCCCATCANTCTGCCAACATGTACACATTCTTCCTGATACTTCACGACCAGCTTGTATCATACAATAGCCGAGACAAGCCCATCAAAATACTGTCGTGAGTGCAGCAGAGAATATATAAATATAACTGTTCACATACTAGAACTCTTTATTCGTCTTCGAGCATCTTCAGCTTCAAGATGTACTGTAATCTGCAGGGTTTCCAGAGACAAAATGGCTTCGTGCTCAAGGAAATCGCAGTATACCATGATTACGATGGAAAAACAAGTACACGCTCCTTCCGCCTCCCTTATTTGTGGAAACTGTTGGACGAGAAGAGCAAGAAAACNACGATGGAAAAACAAGTACACGCTCCTTCCGCCTCCCTTATTTGTGGAAACTGTTGGACGAGAAGAGCAAGAAAACAAACGCCTGGCTAACCAAATACTGCCGCGGACTGGAGTGGGACGAAGTCAAGATTCCACACTATCAGGTGGGAATTGTGCTGCGAGACTTGCTGTTGCAGTACCCGTAGGCCCCGATTTACATAGCAGGACGTGAGAAGAAAAAATGGCTAAGCGACTTGTGTAAATTTGAAGTGTAAATTATCGATGTGCAGGCCGACGAGTATGGAAGTCCTTCGTTGCGCAAGCAGACGAAATTTTACTGCGATTCACATCGTCATGTCTGCAACAGGTCAGAACCTGAATGGGCCTGCGCACTGAAGAACGTGCAGCTGCTGCGAAAATGGTGTGCCNACGATGGAAAAACAAGTACACGCTCCTTCCGCCTCCCTTATTTGTGGAAACTGTTGGACGAGAAGAGCAAGAAAACGAACGCCTGGCTAAACAAATACTGCCGCGGACTGGAGTGGGACGAAGTCAAGATTCCACACAATCAGGTGGGAATTGTGCTGCGAGACTTGCTGTTGCAGTACCCGTAGGCCCCGATTTACATAGCAGGACGTGAGAAGAAAAAATGGCTAAGCGACTTGTGTAAATTTGAAGTGTAAATTATCGATGTGCAGGCCGACGAGTATTGAAGTCCTTCGTTGCGCAAGCAGACGAAATTTTACTGCGATTCACATCGCCATGTCTGCAACAGGTCAGAACCTGAATGGGCCTGCGCACTGAAGAACGTGCAGCTGCTGCGAAAATGGTGTGCCNTCATGTCTGCAACAGGTCAGAACCTGAATGGGCCTGCGCACTGAAGAACGTGCAGCTGCTGCGAAAATGGTGTGCCTCGTACTTCTACCAGCAATCGACTGCCTACGACTAGACACGAAGTCACCCGATCTTCTCAAAATGTGAGACAATTTAGTTTTTCGTATGGTGGCACACCTGATCGACATCCGTATTATTTATAAGTGGGAAAAATCAGCGATCTTGTTTAGTTGATGCCTAGAGGTCTGATCGTCACCATGACTACATTCTGTTCTAGGAACATTTATGCAAGCACCAACCCAAACTATGGTATGGTGGAGTATAGTTTCACCGCAGAAAATTGTTATCTGCGCACCTCTACCGAGACATGTGATAGTAGCGGCATGCAGCACTGGCGATTCGCACATTTTCCAATCGTCTATGAACCAACGCCGTTTCAATTGGACTGTCCGGAAGCATCAGTCTTCATCGTGTTCCCCATGATGCTGCAAACGCAGCTTCCCTGCACCGTGGACCAAATCATCGCCTCAGCACAGACTCATGCTACCATTCACGCGCCAGACTGTGCCGTGGACTCGCTCCAGGCGGGGCACGAACCCGTAGTCCACTCTCAGAAACCTGGGTCCAAGAAGGATGCCGTCTGCTAGATGACAAGACGCCACCGAATGCATCGCCGACGCCAGGTACTCGTGTCAGTACCCATCATGGATGATTCTGCCCCTGGTTCCAGAGATGAACCTGCACCCATTAGTCAACGTCCAGCAATGTCTACTCCCAATGCTGCTGAAGCAGGTTCTGCTACTGACAAACCTGGTGTCGATGAGCCGGATCGGATGTTGGTACTAGCATCAGAGAGCAATCGATCAAAGAGGAGTCAAGTCTACACTGCAATGATAATGTGATAGACGGTGAATCGGAGACAAGTTCTGCTGCTGCTTCTTCTTTCGAAGGTCTTCGTAGCGACCCTGTGACTTGTGCGGCCCTTCATAGTGCACTGCTGCTTACCGCCATACATGAATTGCTCAGCATTTTACGAGATACCCAAAAATTATAATTGAAAATTTGTAGATTAAAATAACTTGTGATTTGGACTCCGTTCGAAGAAGATTAATAAAAATTATTGCATTTCTGCTGATTATGTATATTTTATTATGTGTACAATAAATNACTCCGTTCGAAGAAGATTAATAAAAATTATTGCATTTCTGCTGATTATGTATATTTTATTATGTGTACAATAAATTTTGTGTAACAAAATATGTTATGTTTAACTTATTTTATAACCCCCCAACCACCCCGTTTTATATTAAAAAATTCTTTAAATAAAAATACTTGCATTTAAGAATAAGTAAAAAAAAGTAAAATGGCGGTTTAGATGACTACGTCACCATTTGGTACAGGTCGATAGCACTCTTGTTGATAGTAATATATCTCTGGTGGTTTGAAATATGTTGCCAGTGCGCTCTAGTGGGTGATACTAAAAATAAATGGACAGTAGATATGGCTTGCGTAGAAGGGGTCGAGCGAATACGAGTAATTGACAAATTAAATACCCAATAAAAAATATTTACAAATTTTTATAATACATTTGTAATACATTTTTAGAATTTTTTTATTAATGTTTTTCTATTTTCAGAAATTTTTAATTTCATGGTCACCGGGGTCAAGGTTAAATGTGAAGGTCACCGATATCTAACATTTTGGTTGGGTGACGTCACAACATGACGGCCGGCTGGTGCCTGGTGCCTGGTGCCTACTCCTCCATACCCTTATGACGAACCTATAATTTCAGTTTACTCCTACCCCCTCTATCTGATGCCCAGGGCATTCTCCTATTCCGCCCAGTTTTAACACGGGCCTTGGTGCATCATAACAAGCCGCTTACGAAAACGATCATGATACGACTCCGTCATCTCACACAAGAAAAATACGTTAATAGTTTCAGTCAAATAACACACGTGTGTGCTATCTAGGATGACTAATCAACTTCAAAACGAAGCCATATATCCTCTCCGAAATATCACTAGCCGGAGCACTGCGTGGTTCCGCAAGGCATAACTAGCGGTACAGCAGTAGCAGGCAACTGAATTACTTTGGGCAGCACGGTTATAATTGGCGGGCGGCTGAGATGAAGCACTCACTCTGAAGCACGCAGAAAATATGTCGGTTTGTATCCATCCAGATATAATGACATGCGGATATTTAGCCCGGGATAGCCCCGTCCATCAGTTCGGCAATCACATTTTCCCCGCCCGAGAACGACAAGCGGTGGTACATAATTACCGGCGGCATTTATACGCGTCGCAGAGGTGATTAAGGCCTCTGTTTTATTTTCCGTGTCAAATTAGAAATTTGTTTTTATGTCACACAGCAGTGACAAATAGTCTTTGCCGAACCACAGTCGCTCCAGTTTCACCAACATTGTAAACTGTACCTGCATGATAATGAAATGTCCATGATAAATAATTCGAATTCATCAGAAGTATATAGTCACACTTTTATGGTTTAACAACTTAAAAGTTATATTGTTATTGCTAGGAATGCGTTGAAAGTAACACAAGATAAATAACAAGTATTATTTTTAGGGGGGGGGAGGCAGGAAGGCGATAGGGGAAATGAAAGGGATGACTAAGACTGTCAAGAAATATATTTAGTAGTCATTATCTTCATATCATCCATTTAAAAACCCCAAAATGTTGTTAATATGTGAAGATTTAGTGAGTACAATTTTCTGTGCAGATATGAACACAGCTTCCGCTACTGATAAGTAACAACACATTGTTGACTTATTTCTAAAACCACGTAACAGCAGTTGAGGAAATGACACAGAAGAGCAAAATAATAACTTGACGGAACAAAATACGAGGTTTCATTACTTAAAAATTATAGCAGCGTGGTGAAGAGTAGACTTAAGGGGAAAGTATCCCCACCATCTTGTATTTATGTATATTCCTCCATAACCTAATTGCCAAAGTCAGTATTCAAAAACTTAGCTTAATAAGGCACAGGGAACATCTTTAGAATTATTTCAAAATCTCCGTTCTTTGTTTAACAAGATTCGTTTCACAACTGTAAACATAACCAAAGATTACCTCATTATTTAATAATTTCAGTCTGACATGGGAAAAAACGTATATATTAAAAAGCGTACATTATTAAAAAAATTTAATTAGTCCTCTACGCCATGTAAAGTTTTGAATTTTAATGTCAGGTTATAAATTTTGATTATGAAAGTTTAAAAAAAAAATTTGAGATGGAATGGATACTACTACTCTTTAAGAAGTTTTATACACTAACGCTCAGTACACATGTCCATAATTTCCATCTGGAATCAAACGCAAGGAAAACATTGAGCTTGGCAGGATTTAGAAGTAAGCCGACATTAAAAACGATTCTTCTTGATTCAACCCTGTTTCTTACTCACTGCTATCCTGTCTTTCAAAGGGCTCGAAATTACTTGAAGTGGAGTGGAGTGGAGAGATTTGGGTGCCTCTTAACAACGTGGTGTTGAGAGCCAATGGGAGTTAAACGAGGTGAGTATGGAGCAACGCCGGAATGCAAGGGCGGGGGAAATGGGAGATCCCCGAGAACACCCGCCGACCAGCGTCATCGTCCGGCACGATTCTCAGTTGCGAAAATCCGGGAGTGACCCCGCAGGGAATCGAACCCGGTTCATCTTGGTGGAAGGTGAGTAGTCCACCCACTACACCACTGTGGCCCCAAAATTATTTTAAACTCACTACCCTAGCGCAACTGACGGACAATTATATTACATCTCTTACATTATCTGGATACCAACGATTTATGCTTTAATTTTCCGTGAGGTATCTTAAAATACCAATAAAGTGCATTTGAATTAATAAAAGCTAAGTACAGAAAATATACTGAAGCAAATGTAAAAACTTAGCCATGTTTGATAAATAAGTAGATCTGTGTAAATCCCCTGGTGTAATATAAGAAAATAAATATCTGTACTTCATAAGAGCAGATATTTTATTTAAATTTTATATTCCCTTAAATATAACAGAAAGAATATTTCCAAACCCTCTACATAAACAGAAAGCACAGAATTGGTGGCTAGAGAGATATATATAAAATCTCAGTAAACCTATGCCCAGAAACATGATGTGGAATTACTACATTGCAGATGAAACCGACTGGTTGGTACTCCTGCATTTCATTGCCGCATGTTCACTGTCCATGATTTTGCAGTAACGCGATTTCCAGGCTTCAGACAGTTTTAACTGCCCAGTAATACGCAAGTTGTTTTATGTACACTTACCTACAGCTCTGAACCCCCCGGGATTGTTGCATCTTTTGTCAGTTGCAAATGTAGTATTGTCAGATGTCAATTACAGACATGCGTTTCCTGGCATCATATGTTTATCTCTGCCCACAGATGCTGTGATTTCAGGTTCAGAGGAGAGTTAAGGAACGGCTGTTAATAAAAAAAAAATTTACCGCACATAAGAAACTAAATCAAGATGCNAAAAAACTAAATCAAGATGAAAATATATTACGTTTCGTTTTGTAGTACACTTACGTCACAACAGACGCTAAGTGTTGATATAAAGGCATGAGCATGTCTCTTTTTGAAGGAATATAAAAACGTACAACTGAATTTTTTGCCCAGTACACACAAAGAGTACTCAGGTTTTGACACCAGACTTACAATGGTGACACGTGAAGGATTTTCTAGTAAGATAAATGATAGTAAACTCTTTAATAATTTCATAGTTTTTCAGCACGTTAAAGAGTTTTCCTCCACACGATTTAAGTTGTATGCTACACAAAACTGGTTTTAGAATACGTTAAATGCAATGTATTCTTCCTCGCCATATTCCTCTTCATGTATTTCAACACTCTGAGTCTGAATCAGTGATTTCAACCAGTTGAATTATTTTGCTGAATTTTTAGTTAAAAAACTGTTATATATTGGTGAATCAGCGGAATTCATTGAGATTTTACTGTTAGACTAGTGAAATTGACTAGAAATCGGTCTGAATCATGGTTTAATCAGTGAATACTAGCAAATAAATTGATCAGAATAATTTTTTACTGATTCCAGTGATGCAGTTTCAGCAGATCTGCTTTCAAATTCGCTGATTTGGAGCAGTTTTAACGGTTTCGATTTGAGAGAGTAGTCAAGTACACATTAAAGCCAGGATCTCAGTCAGATATGCCAGTAATCACGGAGGAACCTGTCAGAGAATTGCTTCAGCATTTGTACATAATACGGATCTAAAAACTCCCAGGAGGAACCACTGCCCAGTGCAGCCAGTCGAGATCGAAATTAAAACCTCTCGACATTTTAGTGCTTTGCTACAAAGAATGTGAAATGAGGCGAGAATGTGCGATAGGTTTCTGTCACGTCTGAGAGATTTGAGCACCTGCTGAATGAGACAAAAGTGCGTAACTTCTTGGGAATTAAATATTAATTGAAAAAATAATTGCTTCCTTACGTTGAAGGGAAATTTTATACGAAAGTTGCAATGTTATTATTGTTGAGTAGTTTGATAATTACTTAAACCATAATTTTTAGGTGAATGAATTGTTTCTTCATATTCACNTGTTATTATTGTTGAGTAGTTTGATAATTACTTAAACCATAATTTTTAGGTGAATGAATTGTTTCTTCATATTCACGGTTACTTCGTGATCTTCGGATTCCAGAATCACACAGTTCCGACGCGACACTTTAAACTGATTANCTTCATATTCACGGTTACTTCGTGATCTTCGGATTCCAGAATCACACAGTTCCGACGCGACACTTTAAACTGATTAGTCAATCAATTGCAAGTTAGATCTGACGTAAGACCGACAAATTCTGTCGCCTGACTAGCAGTTTAGAAATTACTTTTATTTTATTTATGTCGTACAACACGACACACAGGACGTACAACCTTGAAAAATGAAATTTTTTGACTAACGTTCCATAAATTGGCAAATTCGCAGCTTAAAAAAATATATATAGTTTGGAACCTACTGGATATATGTAACTCGTAACAATAACACTTTTACCTTTGTTCACCTTAGCTGTGACATTTTTGTCGCTATCATGTATTCCAAATGTCCCGTCTGCTCACCACCTTTGACACTACTTAAGTTAATCGACTTTTCTAAAACAATTCGAATGATTATACTATTCGTGTCGCGTGAGTAATTTGTTGAGCTGTAAATTCACGCAGTCACAGTGAAAATATGATTATCGTGCCATGGTTGTGGTTTTTGTGGTGTCGTGACTCCGGAATGAAACTATACTTAAGTTATACTTTCAGGTGCCAATTGAGTATGTATCCTTCCGATATATGAAAACAAAAACATTGCCGAGTGACTTTTGTGTTTCATCTGTCAAATGCTTTGTTTAGGCATACGTTCTTTACCAGTCCAAAATATGATGGCGTATTTAAAATGAGCATAATATAAAAGTTTTCACAAAATATGACCATGTCAACTATATGGCTTTTAATAATGATGGATCATGTAGTAATTATCTTGCATAATATTAATTTTTTTTTTTTGTTATTCACTATGCAAATATTTTTTTGAGACTCTATAAAACCTTTTAAAACTCTGTTAAGGAGGTAACTATCAAGAAAGTATTTGATCTCTTGTTACTGGTGAAGTTTTTATTATTCTGATTTAAAAAGCCCTCAACCGGCGTAAATATTGAAACAGGCGAAATTCTAGTCCTATGCAAAGAGAGGAAACTCAAGCACACAACTCATTTTACTATTTNTCAGTAGGAAAATAAAACTACTATACTCTTCAGTTAAAAGAAATCCGTTAATTCAAAAAGTAGAAAATCAGTTTTTTAAAAGTTGATCAATAAGCAGGCAACAGAACAAAAAAACTTTGCATGACGATGTGAAATAAATTTAATACAATATTAATTGGCGGGAAATAAAAATATTACCTTTACAAAAACAATTTGCGGATGCAGTTAAGATTTAACCCCAGCCAAATTGTAAGACATACTCAGACTTTTATAGACTGGCGTCTTACCAACATCCCTACTTCGCCACTGTACGAATGGTTCTCACATTTTGTATAGCATACAGAAACTTCTAATGGCAAACAGCAATGTTTCGTGATGTGAAAATACAACATGTTTTTGAAATATGGGTATACATATTCTACGTACGTTAATGTGTTTGCAAAGTTTAAAAGATAATCTAACTTAAATTTAGATAAAATTCTATTCCCTAAAAGTTAAATATAATGGTGTAAATTAACGAGTTTGTCGCTGTTCTCTGGTATTCGCCACGTAAGAACGCAACGATACTTAACACAATGAAACTGTTATTTGTATGTGACAGATTGGTCAGTAAATATTGTATTAATTCGACAGTGAAATGTTATATAACCCATTCACTTTGTTCTGGAATTTACTGTTTTCTCATTATTTGATCAGGCAAATTGCAGAAAAAAATACTTTTGTCGGTGAAAATCCCGTAACTAATGGAATCGCTGTCGAATTAGTAGAATTATTACTAACCAACCTGCCACTAAAAATAATCGTTTGGTTCTGTAAAGTATCGCTGTATTATAAAATGGTGGATACCCGAGAGCAGCGATATCATCGATAATAAAAATAAAAATATTTAAATTTTAAAGCATAGGAACTGTGCTAAATGTAACTTAGGTCAGTTTTCAAACCTTGCAAAGACATTTAAGTATTCAGAATATGTACATATTTCGAAAGCATGAAATATTTTCACATCACAAAAATTATTGTCGTGTGCCATTTTATGTTCCAGTATACTATAAAAAATTAAAAAAATACGACAGTGATTATTACAGCGGCAATGTCAGTGAGTTGGTAGGATGACTGACTCAGGAGATCAGAGTATGTCCTATGTTTTGGGTAGAGGTTCGATTCTAACCACATTCCGAAATTGTTTTTCTAAAAGTAAATTTTTTTTTTGGGACAGAGTAATTGTACTCTATTTATTTCACGTCAGAATGCACTGTTTTTTTTTAAATCTCGGTTCTTATTTATTAATCAACTATAAATAACGGTGTTTATATTTATATAATTAATGCATTTCATTTACTGAAGGGTGGAGCAGTTTCAACTGGCAAACAGTAAATACTTACTCCAATTAAGAGTTTAAAAAATGTGAAGATACCGCGAATAAACTTTGATTTGTTTTTTCATCGCGCCCTTATAATAATAGAACCTAGTTCAAAGCCTGCAGGTAATGTAAACGTAGCCCACTAGATTTGCATAAGTGACAAGTGGCAGGTGGCAAGAGGCAAGCGACAAGTGGCACACGGCATGGTGCTTTCACACCGAAGAGTCAAGACAAGTGGCATGTGGCTTGGTTTCCTACTCAATTCGCAGAATGTTGGACGATGGTGTAGATGTTAGTGCTTTGGTGTTTGGTTCGTGTGATAGCTACTAGAAGAAAACGCAATAAGAAGTGGCTGTGGATACATCCGCATATGAGATATAGGTAGAGGCTATTGAAACTCTCGAATTTGTCCTAATATTAGGCTANGTAATAAGAAGTGGTTGTGGATACATCCGCATATGAGATATAGGTAGAGGCTATTGAAACTGTCGAATTTGTCCTAATATTAGGCTA
The DNA here is from genome assembly GCA_002778355.1 of Clitarchus hookeri. Lineage (NCBI taxonomy): Eukaryota > Metazoa > Arthropoda > Insecta > Phasmatodea > Phasmatidae > Clitarchus > Clitarchus hookeri. The sequence continues at coordinate 77,204 of NQII01004839.1, read as the reverse complement.
TATTCGGACTATATTGACGAAAACACATAATTTCACTGGATGCGAAAATTTAAACCACTATGTTGCAAAGTTTCTAATTCCCGTTTTCATAATTTTTTTTCGCTTTTCCCTCCATACTACAAAATATTCTTTAAAAAACTGTAATTTTCCTGCGATCTGGCATTACTGCGCCAGTCTCACCTCNGCAATAAGAAGTGGCTGTGGATACATCCGCATATGAGATATAGGTAGAGGCTATTGAAACTCTCGAATTTGTCCTAATATTAGGCTATATTCGGACTATATTGACGAAAACACATAATTTCACTGGATGCGAAAATTTAAACAACTACGTTGCAAAGTTTCTAATTCCCGTTTTTATAATTTTTTTTTCGCTTTCCCCTCCATACTACAAAATATTCTTTAAAAAACTGTAATTTTCCTGCGATCTGGCATTACTGCGCCAGTCTCACCTCGCGCCTAGGCCATTCACTGCGCATGCGTCACTGAGGCACGTGGCAAACACTATAGAGGAACTGTCCCAGCCGATCCTGGAGTGGCGTGGCAAAAGGCACGCGACATATGTCGCCTGTCGTTCCACTTCAGTATGAAAGGCAACGTTTGTTTATTAATATCAATTTTAAAGTGGCGTGTCACGTGGCAAGCAACCTGTGACTTGTCAACTGTCAGCTGCCACATAACACCTCGATGTGAAAATCCTCTTATATGTTACTCTTATTATAAAATTTCGATGCAGGGAGCTGCTTTCCACAATTCGCCGTCAAAATCAAGTTATGTAATCCAGTCAGTATTTAATTTAAAATAAATGATTACATGAGCAATGATTGTTTAATGATTTTATTTCAGAATTGCAAAAATTAAGTGTTAACTAGCTCTAAGAACACACAAAAATGTATAAGATTTTTTCTGTTATCAACACTTACCATAAATTAGCATTTTACTCGTACAAATATTTGAACGAATAACTTACACACCAGAAATTCACAAAGTTAGTGCAAGTATTTTGTTACTGGAAAACTATAAAGATATTAAATGTTTAATATATATTTAGGATTTAACTGGATATTGTTGATTGTCTGGGGACAGTTAAAAAGGACCAAGCTAAGAAAAATTTCACGCCATGACCAAACTAAACAATACTGAAAAAAATTCTCTAATCAAAAACATACCTTAATCCCACGTTAAACCCGAAGAGACTTGTGAGATCTGCTCTAAACACAGCACAAAATACCGTACGGTGAGTAGAGACTCCCGAATTTCGCGAAAAGATTTCCGCACATGCTATATTTCAATACCCTACAGGAGTACCAGCAGTTGTCTTTTGTTTATTGGTGGCGTATGTCTGTGTGAAGACATTTTTATACCTGACTGACCAATCATAATTACGCAACTTCAACACTGTACGTCTCCCATTCGCGCGCAAACACTTAAGCCGCATAACGCGGAAACCATCCAATCACGAAAGTGCATCTGGGATAAAGTGTTGAAAAACAACTGGCCGTGAAATTTTTTCGCGAAAATATGGTGTATCTAAATGAGCAAGTCTATCACGTGTACGGTACATCATTCTTTTTTGAGATTATATTCCGCAGTCTTATAAACAGCAACTACCGATATCATGACGCGGAAATACATCACTATTGTGTTAGTATTAGTCCCGGTAGAGCAACAAACAGACAGAGACGAGATTACATCGCGGTTCTTCAGAAGTGAGCGTGCCAATTCCCTGATTCGCTGCGAAAGTCTCTGGGAACAGGCCTCGCGTCCGATTGGCCTCTGCGTGCTGCGTGAGGTTCCTTACCGGCTGGGCTTCCGGCTTGGCGAACGACGCTCCGACATGTTTGTGGCAAGTGACGTCATTTTGCTGGCGTGTACAGCTGAAGAAATTCCGCTTATCATTAAACTTAAATGCATTAAAAAAAACAAAGAGCAAAATAAATAATTTCCACTATTTACAGACAATCTATAACACTATTCATTGAACGTTAAGAAATTTAACTACTTCCCCTCCGTCGTTACCAACTTAACGGGGCGTATGTCAGTCAATTCGCCCGTTAGAATGTAAGCAAATATGACGCAATTACATTTTTCAAAGGTTTATTTTAAAAGTGGCGAGTTGGCGCCTGTATCAGTCTTGCCAACNTTTTAAAAGTGGCGAGTTGGCGCCTGTATCAGTCTTGCCAACAGCATAGCTCGTCAGGCAGCGGGAAGGCCCGCCCACTCCACCCTGGCCGGGACAGACGACCCGCCAATTGGAGGACACTCCAGTGACGAACTGTCATCAGGTCATTGTATCCCCCGTCGGTTGAAGGATCTCGCGCCCCGCCCTGCCTGCCGAGTGCCTCCCGTCTGTGTTATGAGTCCTCCGAAACCGCAGTCCGGTGGGACACGAATCCCGTTAAATCACAACCTTCGTTTGTTTTCATCGGCAACACTGACGCTTTGTTTCGCCGTTACTCACTCGATCGCTTTTGTTAGCTCAGAGTCATTTTTGACGTGAATACGTATTTAAATTTGCAAACATAGTGGGCAATTCAGAAAATCTAATGATAACAAACTCATGGGATAAAGTTTGGCATTACAGCTCCGAATATATCGTATACATCTAAAATCCAATTACACCACTCGATTGCCAAAGGGTCAAAGAATTTTTTTCGTTGAGTTAGGACTGCGAAGCTTCGCGTGCGGCGGTGGTGAGGGCACCGCCATTTTGAGTTCGTTTCCCCGCGTCTGATGATTTCCGCATAGTATAACTTTTGACGCGGAGTAGCTACGACACTCGTTTAACTTTTAATCAGCAGCTCTCGTCAAGATCAATCGATTGAGTGTTAAAACATTTGTGTGGCATGGTTATGGTGAAATTGTATGAGTTTAAAGTAAAAAAAAAANATCAATCGATTGAGTGTTAAAACATTTGTGTGGCATGGTTATGGTGAAATTGTATGAGTTTAAAGTAAAAAAAAAAATTGAAAACGTAACACACTGTTAGCCTATACTCGTCAAAATTCCAAGACGAAATACAGAAATCGTACACGGTTGGAAAGAGAATCTCAAGAGCAATCCAGTGATACCCATGAAACCCCACATGATCGAGTGAAGCGGTGCCGGGAACTTAAAATCGTAGACGTATTCACGCAAAACAAACGGCAGTGTCCCCCGACACAGCCACTACCCATGTTTTTTTCCCGTATTTTGTTTGGCGTGTTGGTAAAACTGGACTTGCATTTGGGAGGACCAGGGTTTCATTTCCAGTTCGGTCATCCCAATTTCGGTTTTCCGCGTTTTTCTGTAATTACCCCAGGAGAATGCTGGGATGGTTCTTGGCGGTAGCTTGTTTACACTTGAGACAGGGACTCCATCTCTACTTCCTTCAGTTGGATACCTTCTCCAACACAAAATAGAGACCTTCCCATCTTGTGGATAAGGAATACTTGTAAATTGGACTTGCCAAGTGAAAAAGGGCGAAACATTAACTTTCTTCGTTATATTGCGGGGTTTACACATTTGCGAAAAAAAATTTCAAAATCGCCAAATTCATCAAAGTGATGCAAATATTAAATTGCAAACATCCCAAGTTACATAAAATTTAAACATGAAAAACCCCTCGATTATACAGCAATTACAAAATTTACACTATATTCCCATCAGTTACACGGCGAAAAACTACTGCATAACACACATCGAAATTTTACATTATACTTTGGCTATAATTAAAACTGACAGGAAAAAATCCCGTAGGACGATTACGTATATTTTAAGAAATCATTTAGGCAGCCGTCTCCTTCCTCTACCACCTTATGGAACAGAGTTCCGTCCTAAACAAATGCCTCTAGGTAACTCATCTGGTCCTCCTCTGGTTCTCCTCCAAACATTGAGAAACCAAGGTTTATATCTCTTCAGCTCCCTGTTTTGGAAGGTTTCCCGTTGATCGCGTAGTGTAGATAGCGCCCCAAGGTGACGTCACATACCGCGCACGCGCCTCCGAGCAGTCTTGACACCCACGGGGAAAAGGGGAGGGGAGCGACCCGACGCGGAAGACCAGGCAGTCGACCGGCGCTCAGTATGACTTTAGCTTGCCCGCCAGTACCAGCGGCGGAGCAAGCCTGTCCAGCAGGGCACTCACACCAAGGTAAGATGCCTCTTCCATAGCTGCAGTAATCATCCACGTAGGTCTCGTAGAACTGACAACTTACGGCACGGGCTTCCTTGCAGCAGGTGCACGATGATAGATGTGATCACCGTCACAAGACCATGGCCGATTCCTCCCCCGTTCGTGCTCCTCTGAGCGACTTGCTCCCGCTGTCAACGAGACCTGCCTACCTTTACATCTCGTTCTTGCATTCGATGACGCGACCTAGCCCCAAAATACTTATTACTAGGTAGGTTAAAAAATCATTAAATAGCGAGACAGCGACTTACACAGCGAACTTCAGCCGCACACGCTAGCTAAATGGTGACAATTGCCAGCGACGTGGTGGAATGCCTTTCGCCAATCACTGACTGGTAACTCACTTGCCAGTCGGCCGGCAAGCCCGATAGGTAGAGACCAGAAAAATTCGCTAGTTCAATGACCTGCAGTCTACACTCTCCAATCTTATGTAGAAANTGCAGTCTACACTCTCCAATCTTATGTAGAAATATGCCGACATCAACTGCACATTGGTTGCCTGCTGTCAGAGTAGAAGGTGACGATTGGGCCAGCCTTCTCCAGGAAGTGTCAAAACACCGTGTNAATATGCCGACATCAACTGCACATTGGTTGCCTGCTGTCAGAGTAGAAGGTGACGATTGGGCCAGCCTTCTCCAGGAGGTGTCAAAACACCGTGTGGACCAATGGCTGAAGTTTTATTAACACACGTGTTTCGAATTCTAGCTTGTTTCCCGAAATGAATCCGCGTATTTTTCAGCTCTCTTACCGATAAGGGATCCTTCGCAGCGCGCAAAAGCCAATCAGGCGCAAGTGCCGTTCCCGAGCCGATCAGTGAATGGGTACGCTCACATCGAAGGAACCGCCACACTATTTTCGCTTCTACATGATTACCTGCCGTGTGGCGTAACTGCTCACACCTCGCGCATCACAGCGGCGTGATAGACCAGTCGTCAAGTGCACTGCTGACTGCGGACTGAAGTAGCGCATGCGTGACAACACCGGGGCAAGGGACTTGTTAGCGAGTACTCAACGCTGCGGTGAAGTATATCTTTTGCAGAACCACTGTGTAAGTTCTTCTGGCGGAGAAGGCTAACAATTTCCGCAATCATTTTAAATAAGGCGTACGACGGCTGTTCTTTAATAACTGTGTTCCAATTAAATGTTTCAGTTGGACAACCGTCATTTTCTCCGACCCTGAGCATTTTCTTCCATTTCTTTTCGTATTTTTTCATCCAAAAAGTTTTTCTTAATCTTGGCACGTAAGGCCGCGTGTGGTTCGGAACCCACTGTATTTAGGAGTTCTCGTCTCCTGGTAGAGTTTTCGTGCATAGCCTTGCTGACGGAAAACTAAAATTTTAACTTTATTTTCCTTTCCTTAAGGCTATGTCTCAGCTACCATGTTGAATTTTTAATTTATGTGTAATAACTTTCTTTCAAATGAAATGACTGAATATTTAGTGTTATAGTAGCAAATACCTGCAAATGTAGTCGCCAAATTTTACCCACGTGTTATCTGGTAACAGTGAAACGGCAATAGTTCACTGATAATTTAAAAACGGTGCTGCACTACTTATGACTTAATCCCTAGATCCAAGTTCAGAATTTATGTTTGTTCTACAGTGTAACGTATAGTGACAGAGAGCTATAATTGTAGTCTCAAAATTAGTGCCCTAAACAACTGAAATAAGCAATGAACCAGTAATTCAAAATGGTGTGTGAGAGCGAGTCTTGAGTGACGCATTTTGGAGTCCCAAAACTGCTACTCATTTTTCTACATCTTAACGCTTCTGGTCACATATAAATCTGACTACACAATTTTATATGCTATTCACGGTTAATTAAACACTTTTTAATTAATCATTGAAAATATGCCAATGCCGCCACCTCCGTCTATTTTAACGGGGAACTATGATTGGTACGCGTCCAGTGGAGTTGGTAACGACAGAGGGAAAGTAGTTAGATACTTTAGCGTTGAGGGGGCCGCGGTGGTGTTGTGGTTAGACTACTCGCCTCCCACCTAGGCGAACCGGGTTCGATTTCCAGCGGAGCCGCACCCGGACCTTCGCAAGTGGGAATTGTGCCGGAAAATGCCACTGTGTGCCGGACAATGCCACCGTGTGCCGGACAATGCCACTGTGTGCCGGACAATGCCACTGGTCGGCGGGTCTTCTCGAGGATCTTCCGTTTCTCCCGTCCTTGCATTCCGGCGCTCATCCATTCTCACCTCTCTTCGCCCTCATCGACTATCAAGACCTCGTTGTTAAGAGCCTTCCAAATTTCTCCACTCCATTTTAGCGTTGAATTAAAAGTGTTAGGTAATTATTTGTGAATTCTGAAATTATTTGTTATGCCTTCGCAAATTTGTAAAATATTTTCTTTTCCAATAATTCCACAGTTTAGCTTGGCCGACGGATGAGGAAAGTGATCAGAACCATGGCAAAGTTATTTGTATAGTATATTCGCGGTTTCTTCACACTTTTTGAATCAAACATTTGAAAATCACCCCATGTATGACGTGGTTGGTTCTTTCCTAAATATTCAAACGAATCACTCGCGTTCTATACTTGTGTTAACGTAAAAGTGCCTTATTTTTGGTAAATTGAATTATTATTAATATTTAATATATAAATAACAGTGTTTAATTTATAATTAATATGAATAAAAACAGTGAGAAAATAGGTGTATTGGTAATGCTTAGTAAGAAATAGTTCTTATGCAAAATATTATTAAACTGAGTGCGCACGAATGCGGCGCATTGTCATTTTGGTGTAATTTTCTAGACTTAAGACTGTTCAAGTGATCTGAGAGTAATTTGTAATTTAAAAAAGGTTTCTATTTCCTTTAAGCGCATCATAACCCAAACACAAATTTAACAAAAAAATAGTTCGAAAAAGAATTCATTTTAAAGTTATTGTTTAATAATTATATAAATTTTATGCAAAATGGATTTTGAAAACGGTTTAATTGCTTATACAAAATAAATTAAAGCAACATTCACACCACGATTTGAATATGATGTGAGATTTCCATCACCACACGGCAAGGGGTTTGGACGTAAATAATTATTTCAATCTGGCTGTATAAAGTCTGCAAAAATACAGTCATTTTAAAAATAAATTATTGTTATAGCCTGTTCGCGGTTTCTTCAAACCTTTTTGAGTTTAACATTTGAAAAATCACCCCGTGTATGACGTGTTTGGTTATTTCCTAAATATGCCGTGTATTAAAAACTTGTTATTCCTCTGTTAACATAGAAATATCTTATTTTTCATTAAATTAACATTTATTTAAATTTCATTTATAAAATATAATTCTTCATTTATAATAAATATGAATAGAAATAGTGAGAAAACGCCTGTGTTGGTAGCGCCTAGTAAGAAATAGTTCTCATGCAAAATATTATTACAACTGAAGCGCACGAATTCGGTGCGTTGTCCTTTGGTGTTAATTTCTAGACTTATTTGAGCTTAGTTTGCACGAGCGGAGGAATATACTGGAAGTAGAACTTTTGCAGGGCTTCAGAAATATGTGAAGTAATCGTGAATAGATTATAGCAAAAATGTGAATACAAATTTGTTGTTTTAAAGGTAAACATCGCCTTTACGAAAGCACTCAGAGAAACATGTCGCGGCTGGATAGCCATGGCGCGACAGGCAGCGTGTCTAGTACGTGGCGCTGCGAGCGGAGGTTGTAGGAACTGCGTATACGAGCTGTGGTGGTAAGAGAAAGCGCGTGCTATAGCTAACCGCCGTTCCTTCTCCTTCTCCCCTTCCTCAAGGCGGAGTGGGAAATAATTTTGGGGAACCTGGCCAATATAAATAATCGTTAAGGTAAAAGGGGGCGGGCAGCTTTTCACAACCCCCTCCCCTGACAAGCAGGATGCGAGAAGTTTTGTGAGCTTCCATTTATTAAGTTGAAAAGATGCGGTGTTAAAAGTTATCTAATATGAGGGAAGCGTATTATCTTGCGTATAAACTAAATCAGAGGATAAGGGCCAAGAAAGCTGAACAAAAGTAACTAGCGGCAAGTTCAAAACCAGAAGTTGAGTGTTTTGCAGAAACAACGTAATTTGAACTGTTTAAACAATTTTTGATTTGCGACCAAATAAAAAATGCATGTAGGAAACCAGGTAAATCAGATTTACAGGAATTACTCTCAGAATTGCGGGATCTCGCAGACGGTACCGTATGCTGTTGAAGATAACGTGTTGTTCACATTACGATGTAAAGAGTATTTTGGCAAATATAATACATAACAATATAAGTATACAAAATTTCTTCATTAGTTCAAAGATTGCTTTATATAGTTTGAAAATTCATGTATTCAGCGATGCATTTGCAATTAGCTACAATAGCCGATATTCCAAAAAATATTGTAAAAAAAACGTATTTTTCTTTAGCGATTGTGTAATATTTTAAGAATCAGTCACTTCTTCAGGCAAGTAAAGCGAAAATTAAACTTTCGGTACAGTAAGTAGTGAACGGAAAATATGTTCGCGTTTATAAATTATTGGCGTCTCGTTAGGTGAAATTGCAATGTCACGTTAAACTTTCCCACGAAAATATTTTGTTGAATTCTATCTTGTAAACATTGATAAACGTGTCTTAATATGGCCACGGACGTGGAAGTGTAAGAATTTAAATAACCACGTGGATTAAATTCTCACTCTGTTGTGCAAGCGCTTGCCACATCGGTGGTTTGCGCGCGTTCTTTTAGCGTCTCCTGGATGGACTCGGCGTGACCTTGAAAAGCAACGCAATGAAGCTGTCGGAAGGGCGGGAGGGAATGAAGGTAAAGATTGAATAGCTTAGCTTTCCACAGCGCTCGAGGGCTTAATAATACAATGTGCAAGGGCTGGCTAGGAGCCGGATTCCGACGGCCACGGGCTCATTCGGTGGTCAGTGCGGCAATGTGTAACAGCGTCTCGCAATCATGTATAGTTTTATAAATATTAAGAAAAATATAGTGAAATTAATTAATTAACAAAAATAAGTGAAAACCCAAGAATAAATAAAGTGTACCATCCTGATTCCTTAAATAAATAACTGTAAGTATAATATATAGCTAGCTAAAATAAACTTAAACAGTAACTTTAAAAGCCATTTCCAATTGTGTTCAATATATTTTTCTAATTAGCTCTAACTCTAACTCTAAATTTAAAATTAAACTAATTATAAGTGTAGCCAGTGTAAATCCGGCATGACTTACCATATAGAACAGATAGTATAGAATAAAAAAAAAATTGCATCGCGCACGTATTGTTTGTTTTCGCGAATTCAACCGTTGTTAAATGGCGTTGTGATTAAAAACAAACACCTCCGTATATGAAATTCAAAATTTAGCAGCAATCGAGAAAACTAAGAATAGCACCCGTGTTTTAAGTCATCTATGATCTTCTTCAGCTTTCTTTTCCTCCTTAAAAAGTGCTTCGGATTCGTTATGTCACTCTGTTGCTGTTCGCATTCAAGCCAAGGAGTTGTAAAATTAAACATCTGGAGAGGCCAGTAGTGGAGGGAACTGAAGTCAGTTCAGGGGAGAACGAGGTTGGAAGAGGAACAGAGGAGAGCGCATTAACCAATAGAATGTGAGTTTCCGTAAAGGTCTCCGTAAGAATGTTAGTTTCGTGCAGTGCGNAGAGGAGAGCGCATTAACCAATAGAATGTGAGTTTCCGTAAAGGTCTCCGTAAGAATGTTAGTTTCGTGCAGTGCGTACAACAATGGTGCGGCTACAGTAACCACTGAAACAAAAATCCTATAAATCAGATATTCCATAGTAAAGTAAAATTACATTTTTAGATAATTCGCTAAATATAGCCACGCGGTAAATTTATATTCGAACAGAAATAAACAGAATTTTTGTAGCAAACAAAATATTAACAAAAAAAATTGTATTCCACATTTTGGTATGTTCTAGTTTATAAGATTTACTCTTATCTCTACTCGACATTGCTAAACCACTCATTTAGCGTCTCAACAATTATTTTGGACTCATTCCCTTAACAGACCTCGAAATAATTATACTAGATAGTTTTTTTCACTTTCCATTAAAATTAAATTTTTACTGTCGCTGAATTATCGTATAACGTGTCATAGTTTCGAATTAACTCAGCAATTATTTTCCGCTTGACCATGCAGTTATTTTTTCCAACTGAATATACTATAAAAAAAATTTTTTTTGTGTTACGGTGATTTGTTATTTTATATTAAGTTGTTATTTCATGTTTCAGTTGCTTTATTATCTGTGGTGGAAACCAACTGTTACTGCAATTTACGTGTTTTCATTTGCATGTGTAGTTCTAACATCACAATTTCAATAATATTTTTTTTACAGTTATGCTTACAATCTTACCTAACAGCTAGACTACTATCAGGTTCAGTCCAGCCGTTGAGCGGTTTATAACATTGATGTCCCTGCAAAGAATCGAACTCACGTGAACACAGTGTACAATGTTGTTACGCTGGTAATTTAGGAACAAAAGGTAGACTCGAGTATTTATTTCATTAATATAGGCCTAGTATTGAATGTGTGTTTATATATATATATATATACACATACATATATACACATATATACACTACACTTATCTATGAGTTAGATGTACTATTTAAACTNAGAGGAGAGCGCATTAACCAATAGAATGTGAGTTTCCGTAAAGGTCTCCGTAAGAATGTTAGTTTCGTGCAGTGCGCACAACAATGGTGCGGCTACAGTAACCACTGAAACAAAAATCCTATAAATCAGATATTCCATAGTAAAGTAAAATTACATTTTTAGCTAACTCGCTAAATATAGCCACGCGGTAAATTTATATTCGAACAGAAATAAACAGAATTTTTGTAGCAAACAAAATATTAACAAAAAAAATTGTATTCCACATTTTGGTATGTTCTAGTTTATAAGATTTACTCTTATCTCTACTCGACATTGCTTAACCACTCATTTAGCGTCTCAACAATTATTTTGGACTCATTCCCTTAACAGACCTCGAAATAATTATACTACATAGTTTTTTTCACTTTCCATTAAAATTAAATTTTTACTGTCGCTGAATTATCGTATAACGTGTCATAGTTTCCAATTAACTCAGCAATTATTTTCCGCTTGACCATGCAGTTATTTTTTCCAACTGAATATACTATAAAAAAAAATTTTTTGTGTTACGGTGATTTGTTATTTTATATTAAGTTGTTATTTCATGTTTCAGTTGCTTTATTATCTGTGGTGGAAACCAACTGTTACTGCAATTTACGTGTTTTCATTTGCATGTGTAGTTCTAACATCACAATTTCAATAATATTTTTTTTACAGTTATGCTTACAATCTTACCTAACAGCTAGACTACTATCAGGTTCAGTCCAGCCGTTGAGCGGTTTATAACATTGATGTCCCTGCAAAGAATCGAACTCACGTGAACACAGTGTACAATGTTGTTACGCTGGTAATTTAGGAACAAAAGGTAGACTGGAGTATTTATTTCATTAATATAGGCCTAGTATTGAATGTGTGTTTATATATATATACACATACATATATACACATATATACACTACACTTATCTATGAGTTAGATGTACTATTTAAACTCGATGCCTGATAATGCACGTTGACCATAGAAAGAAACTTATCACCCCGGTATGTGAAAACCAGGCCACTCACAAAAATTCCGCAATCTTCATGTAAAACTCCGGTCTTTTATCTACATTTCATCCGCCATCTATCTCTTCAAAGGAAATACTTAAAAGTATATTACTTTTTACGCTGCAACTTTTCCGAAATTTTGCGCAAACGTTAAGTAAATATTTTTTTCTTAAATTGCTTTACATTATTTCTAAAAATTAACCAATCAGAGACGGCAATAAAGAAACTGTGCGTCGATTCCCAAAATATGAAACCGTTTGAAAGAGCGGTTTTGGAGAAACTGCGTGATAAGATGACATGTTTTTTTCACCCGCTTCCAGCGTCATTTTCCTCTCTCCGGTTCTTCTTTCAGTTGTAAGTGAGGGAATAAGCTCCGCCCCTTGGCTCCAGCCGACACTTCATGCAGCGTAGCAGCCAGAGCCTCTTCAGATGTATACAGTATATAACCTCCCTTGATTCGAACCAAGGAGGCAAGGGTGGGCTACCCTCGGATGGCTCCTTGAGCCGAGGGCGAAAGCGATATCCCCTTCGCATGCTCTACACTGTGGCACGTGGACGCTTACTGTACTCTGAGAGTCAGCCCTTTATTAAATACTAGCTGTGCCCACGACTCCACTCGCGTGTACCACATAATTATTGTTTAAGTTTTTTTCGTTAANCTTTATTAAATACTAGCTGTGCCCACGACTCCACTCGCGTGTACCACATAATTATTGTTTAAGTTTTTTTCGTTAAACAGTTCTAATAACGTTTTTTCTTTGATAAATATTAAGGTTTTAATGGGCAAACAACAGATGAATTTTACGTATTTTAATTGCAAAAATTAAATGGTTAAAACGTTTATTAGTATTTCTCTGTTATATACAGATGTATACTACCACAAAGTTTTTTTAGGTCTTTTTATTGTGCACAATTCTTTACTATATTGTATTGTTCCATCTTTAACGGTTTAGACAGCGTATTGCAAGAGAGCGCGCTAGCGGCAAACTTTTTTCCGACTTGANCTTTATTAAATACTAGCTGTGCCCACGACTCCACTCGCGTGTACCACATAATTATTGTTTAAGTTTTTTTCGTTAATCAGTTCTAATAACGTTTTTTCTTTGATAAATATTAAGGTTTTAATGGGCAAACAACAGCTTGAATTTTACGTATTTTTATTGCAAAAATTAAATGGTTAAAACGTTTATTAGTATTTCTCTGTTATATACCGATGTATACTACCACAAAGTTTTTTTAGGTCTTTTTATTGTGCACAATTCTTTACTATATTGTATTGTTCCATCTTTAACGGTTTAGACAGCGTATTGCAAGAGAGCGCTCCAGCGGCAAACTTTTTTCCGACTTGATTCACTATTATCGTTACTGCTTATTCCTTATGTTACTTTACGTAACAAAATATATACTAAAACCTGGCCACAGAACATAGCTATGAATTAAAAAAAAAACGTAAATCACATAAGTGGTTCTCGAGTGATAAGCGCACTAACAGACAGACAGACAGAGAGACGTTGAGTTTTATAATATTTATAGATTTGCAACACTGATCACCTCTTCCCTTTTGTTGAGAACTTTTGTTCGTAAAGAAAGTACAGCAGCACAGGGAAAGTACCATTAATGGCTGACATAATTTTCTTTCCAACTTGTACATTGGAGCAAGGGGAAGGGTATTGTGTGTCAAGAATGCACAAATTCTCCACGGAGGTGACAAGGGGCTGTAGCGAATGGTGCGTAACGATGTAATCAAAGGAAGTGGACGAGGATGTGCGGAAGTGAATCTGAAAACAGATTTGAATGTAGTCGTCATATTACTATGGATTATACTAAAATTCTATTTTTTTAAATGTTTTAATGGTGATGAGAACAAGAGCTTGATGCAGCACGTATATACTAAGTGCAGTGATTAATTAGTTCAAAGATTTATCAGACTCTCCGTGTAAGTCAAGAAATCCGGAGCTCTGTTTAAATTTTGCCAGCCCTTGAGTTTTTCGTTAAATATCAGAATATTCCTTAAAATATTCAAAGCGCAAGTAGCGTATTAAGCTGTTATTTTTCTTACTGAAGTCTATTTTTGACCTACAAAAATACGATAGTTGAGAACATTTTTAACTTTTCCGGTTGGTCAGAATCTAAACTAAAACCGAATCATGCAGACTTGCTCTTTGCTTGTTGAATCAATACCCAAAATGTTATAAAACCTCTACAGCACACACACTGAAGGATTATCCCCATAAAAAGAAGCCTCGTAATCTTCCTCTCAGATCCATTTTTTTAGTTCAGTAAAGCCACCCCTGCCTTCCTGAAATTTTCCTGATTGAAATTCTAACATTACCAGTAATTACGTCACCTTCTTTGATGACCACGAGCCCTCACAGATTTCTGTCACTTGTTCATAACATAAAGTAAATACGAATTTTGACAACTCTGAGAACATATTCTTGACTAATTTTCAGAATCTTTCTCTATCTCTAAAAACTCGTTAGATTCTGGATAATTAAAAAAAAATGTAAAAACAGAAGAGTGGTGTATTCAAAAATCGTTTATACTTTTCGAATAATATTTAGCATTAACACATATATGGTTTTATTTTCCTTTGAAATAAGGTTAGAAATTATTCACGAAGTTTTTCTTTACAAATGGGAAATACACTTTTTTTTTGCAATATTTCAGAATAAGTTTTAATTAGTTTTTTTTTTGGGATATATTTGGTTAAATTGTTGCTAGCGCTGGTTAAAATGTCATTTTGACGTGCTATAGTGCTTGTTTTGACTAATCTCATGTTAGCATACTGAAACTGATAGTTGTTCGAATTGACTATTAAGGCTGTGTTCGAATTGACTTTTAAGTATATTAGTATTTAGTAGCGTTGAATTAGGCAGTCATAGATCGTTACTTGTTCAGCGAGGGTTGCTGTTTGGTAATTTAGTACATAATAAATTTTGTTACATGCTAAATACTAAAATACCACGTGTGTCATCATTTTAGTCTACTAATTCGAGTCATGTGGGTGGCCCTTTATTAAACTAAAGGTGCCAATTCGAACGTGGCCTTACGTAGTTTTTCTCATATTTACGTTGAAACTTACTGTATTTTTGCGTCATAAATTCTGTTCCGTAAATTATGATACAGTATTTTGTTTCAAGCTTGTCCTTTCTTTTTCTCTAATGTATGAAGTCTTACGTCCCACTGATGTGGAAACAAAACTTCCCTGTCTGCAAACCACACATTTTTGTATATAAAAACGAATGGTTCATTGTTTTTAAAATAATATTTTTCTCTCTAATGATTTTCCATGCGAATTTCTCCGTATTCCCTATTTTTTATCAAACTGTCACAGTATACAAGAATAATGAGCACGAGAAACCATTATCTACGTCATTTATGAGACCTAAAAATTTATCATTTAAAATTGGCTGATTTATCTCCATACCTTATATTAACCATATTTCAGTGTGTCAGTACAACGCTCTGTCATATTATCGGGATCAATAAAATTGTGCGTGTCCTTGATTATATTGGCATCAACTGTTGATGAGACCGCAGAGTATAAGTCTCAACGACGAATAACTTCTCCCACCACGTGACGGTCTTTTCTTAATGGACATTGTTTTCTGCCGTGTTCAGTGCACGTCATTAAATCCAGTAAATGCTGCTTACGGTTATTTAAGCACTTTTCTTATCGACATTTGAAAATGTCGCCGCCCCTACCGGCAAATATTTGAACGGGCACTCTGACATGCAAGTACCCAGTAAAATTGGTAACGACGGATGGAAAGTAGTTCCGTGTCTTGACGTTGAAATACAAGTGCTAGGTTAACATTTGTGAGTATTGAAATAATTTATATTGCATTATGTTTATTTACTGAATATAAATGCACGAGTCAGCAGATTTGTAAAATATTTACGTTAGTAATAATTCCACAGTTTCACTTTACTGTCGCCTGAATAGAGTGAAGAGGCCCATGGCAATGTTAATTTTACATGTGGTGGGAAAATGCACAAGGTACAGCAGGTAGATCTTAAGTAGGGCTTTAGAAAGTGCTCGCGTTATCGTGAACAGCCTTTACCTGTCTAACGTCGCATATGCGTATAGGAATATATGATTATAGGTAGGGGCAGTGATATTTCGCGAAAAAATTTCGGGACCAGATAAAGTTTAAAGCACTGTATAATCGTCTAGCTTTTTTGATTGGCTGATGCATGTTCTAGTCCGTGTTAACTGTTTGTACACGAATCATGAATGTACAGTGTCGGAGGTAAGGAATCATGAGTGGCTCGGTCAAATGCGGAAACGACACCAGCGATTTTTACGCGAAAAGTTACTGGCTCTAATTATAGGGGTTAATTATTGTCTTATACATTATCCCCTATAAATTGACACTAAGAGCGATTCCTTCGAAGTGGGTAATCAACCAAGATGTTTCTCTCATCTTATCACCTTCATTACGTTCCTCTTCTTTGCGATCCTCCTTAACACCTACCTCCTCATTCCTCATTTTCTTAGTCCATTTAACTTTCCCCATTATTGCAAACGGAATTTTTTTTTTTTTTCGCGCCCACACGTTCTCGGGAAATACGCTCCCGAAGTTAGGACAAGAAGCCGAGAAGCGCGGAAGAATCATTTCTGGAAAGTTGCCAGCTCGGGAACTTGCGAACGCCGTAAGCGGCGCGCGGGGGACGTGCCGCTCCAGTGAAAGAAAACTTTCGTGTGACGTCGAGGAGGGCCTATTTCCAGTGAAATGGCTGCTGCATGAGGGGATAATGGCGCTACTCAAACTGTAACTGTAATACATCCCCGTCTCGACGAGAAGCAGCTTCCTAGAAACCGGAATGCCGGCCGTAACCCTTTCGTTCCAGGTGTAGGCAATTGGCTACATGTTGCACGGGAAGGTTACATTTGATGGGTACTGTACACTGAAAGGCTCAGCGCTCAATGTCCTTCCCTAAACTGTGATACTGCTCTACGCTATGGCTGGTTCATATCTCCGACCTTTACACACAGGGTTTGCAGCTCATTGGTCGTATTAACAAAACATGTTCTTTGTCAACTTAAGTACAGCACGCATCAACAATTTTCTTATTTCCAACACTATAAATCTGAAATTATTGTGGAAATGAAAGCGTTAACTCTTTCAAAACCTTTTTACGGTTTAAGGTGTTGCAAACAAGAAGTTTTACAATGCGTGCTGTACTAAAGTCGATACAACATTTCTTCGTTGTCACAGCCAGTAATCTGTAGGCGAGATGTTCGGCTATAGTTATATGAACAAATTATGACCTAGGCCAGTAAGACGGTTTCCGAATAATTTATAAATACATAAGATCATTCGTCACTGATCTTCGCACTGTACAGTAACACGCAAAAAATTGCCTACCCGTGCCGTAATGTACACAATTGTATAGGCTGGGTATGAATGTGTTAATAACGCAACAAAAAACCAGAAATGCTGCTTCCATTGATAAGATCGATGTTTATTACTCCCAGAAAGAATTACAAGTATCATACAATTTCTTAATTCAATATTATGGGCAGAACTTAATTCATGATTCCATTTTTATGGGCGAGAAAATGGAACCTTAATTTTAAGAACATCACCAGCTTTTTACGAGAATATCCAAAACTTACAACTTCGTAATGAAAATTTATCATAGGTATCGTACACGAAATATCAGCAAACGAAGAAACTTGCAACCGATGTACGTGTATTGAGTACTGGCTTACACGGCCACGCGTTGCTGTGGCATAAAAAATTTTTGTTCTATTAGTTTCTGTGAAATTAATTGAAAGAAGTATATGTATATATATAAGTGTACTAGCAAACCCGGCGAACTCCGTTTCGACACCAGTAGGCGAACAGCGTTCGTATTTGGTACGCATTTGATGAAACAACTGAATCCGCAAGTGTTAAATCCCAATGAGAATCGTTCTCCAGCAAACCCAATAGTTGACATGCTTCTCGATATGTTTGGCATTGGTGGCCATTCACAGTTTTCAAATGCGCGAATGATTTTGGTCCACGTACATGTACCAACAGCAGT
>NQII01004839.1:0-58924 GCA_002778355.1 Clitarchus hookeri | reverse complement strand
ATATATATATATATATATATATATATATATATATATATATATATACACACATTGAGAACAACAAACTGAAATGTTCAAACAGAGAGCTGTCAACAAAGGCGCTTCCTGACGCGAAAGAATGGTAAAAATGAGCTTTTTGCAGATTTTAGTACCTTTCCAGGTAACACAGATAAAAAAGAAAGGTGTACAAACACTCGTGGGAACGAAAGGAAGGTGTATAAAAAAGCAATGAAAATTGATTGATTTTTTCGCGAGTTATACGCGTCCGAACAAACGGACACAACATTTATGTATACGTATATATTTCGTAATATCCTTAGTATTACACTTCACTTTTTCTGTAATGTGGTTTGACAAAAAGAAAAGCTATTTTACCAGAACTACAAAATATAAAGTGCCATTTAGATAAGACTTGGATTTCTCTGTGATACCTTTACCTCTGAGACTGTGATTCTAATTTGAGTGTAGTGAAGTAACCGTTTGTCCCGCCTCCCTTTCTCCGGATCAAGTACACCCTGCGAATGCGAGGATTTGGTTCTTTTTTTTTTGCCCCATTTAACGATGTGGAGCGTTGGACTCGCGCCAAATGTCGCTCGAAGCACCCAATGCAGTCGCGAACTCGGCAAGCTCTGCAAAGGAAGTTCGCTAAACCTCCCTGCGACGCTTGTGGTGTTGTACCTTATCGGGTTCGTTCCTGTTCCCTTCGTACTCGAACGCAAACAGTAGAGACGTGTGAAATTCGCGTAATTTTTCGGCGACATGATGGACTTCGCTGTCTTATAAACAAGTGAGCGCAGTACGTGGTTTCATTGGCCGCTGCACTGTAAACAATGTCACCTATCTGCCGGGTCTCCTTAAAATAGATTGGCCATTCCAACGCTGAACATATATTATTTGTTCAATAGTACTCCGAGGCGTGACAGACGTATCCTTGTCCAATGGCTGGAGTTGGTGAAACGCACAGTAACTTGGAATTCAGTCTGTCCTTTAATAATAACGCAAATTTTGCAGATCTATAGTATAACCAGCCAAGTTTCACAGTTAGACGTTAGTTTTTTACGGGTATCCGGCAAGCTTTAAAATTATCTATAATGATTAGTCCTTGTTTAATGTGGATTCATTCCACTCATATTAAAACATATATATTTGGGGATGGAATTGTTGCTGAAACAAAATCTCTACCGCAGTGTAAAACTCGTTAACATCAAGCATTCGTTCACTCGAGTACGATGAAAACGAGTTTTTTTTTTACACATTTCTTAACGCGGTAGGAAAGAACCACTCACAAGAAACCAGTTGCCTAATAATTGTGAAGTAAGAGAGAGTGAAATATGGTTCCTTAGCACGATGTTAAATACCACAGGTTATCGATGTTTTTTTTAAACTTGTGGCAATGAAGTAGAGTTGAATTAAAATTCGTGTCCTCTTTATTTGTCTCTTGTTTGTTTTCGAATGGACATTTTATTGTTGCTTAAAAAATATTACTTATTTAATTTGTTTTTATTCTTTCCGGATACTTTTAATATGTCGGTTCCTCTGTATTTTGTTTGCTACACTGACGACTGGTTTTTTTATCCATATAAAATAGGCGTTTTTGTCTGTTGTAAATGGTTATTTCCGTCTTCTTATCATAATGCTGTCTGTTTTGCGTAGTTAGTTCTAATTTCTTGCATTTTTATTTTGCATAATTCATTTTGCGTAGTTATTTTTAGTGGCAATTTTCTCCAAATTTTGTGTAAATTTTATATATTTGTTATTATCTTTTTTTGTTTAAATAGTTTTGTGTGCCATTTTTTACCATGGGTGTTTATACGTCAGCAACATCCAACAAATTGATTAGTTTAATTATAGGTAGATCTCCGAGTTTTTCGCGGATTCATTTCGTATCAGGCTATCCTTGAAAGTCTTCTATACACTCGAGCGACTAGTTTTGGTTTATCGGGTGCTGCCCCATTCAGAATCCTTCGTTAAACGTTTCTCTTAACACCGTTACACCACTGATTTCTGTTCTATTCTAGCTCACATTCAAGCAGGTCGTTTCTAAACATATGTGACCCAATCATAATATTACATCAAAAGAATGAGTGCTTGAAATCATATCTTGTCACCGGAATAATTTGCGGGATCCTTGGGGCTAGGATAATCTACCACTTAAAACTGACGATCTTTGTTTGCTGTCCTGTTTTACGGTTACACCCAACTTAGTTTCTTATGCATGCTTCTACTAGCTGTAAAAATTTACTTTCTCACTAAACTGATGGCTAGTAAATGTGACGCTGTGAAATTTTTTGGAAGTAAAAATTGTTCTACTGCGGCGATTATTAGGAACTGGAAGATTTCGCGAAATACAAGCTAGATAGTAGATAGAAAATGCAAGTTTGGGGGCAAGAGCTGGGGGCTGCGGATCCGCACCATCTTGTATCCGCCATCTTGTTTCGTCCACCAACTTGTTTCCGGGTACCATCTTGTTTCCGTCTGCCATCTTGTTTCTGTCCGCCATCTTGTTTCCGTCCGCCATCTTGTTTCCATCCGCCATCTTGTTTGTCGGCTATATTGTTTCTGGTTGTCATTTTGTTTCCTACCCCCATATTTGTTTTTACACTTTATGCTCTATAATTGTGCCTGGTTTTTCATGCACTATCATTCTGTCTTTTACTTTCGTGTTCTGTCATTTTGTGTTGTTTTTTCATGCTCTCTCATTCCATCTTGGCTGTCTGTCATGCTATCATGTTTCTTCATGCTCTGTCATTCCATAGTGTCTCTCTCTCATTCTATCTTGTCTCTTTCCTTTCTCCCACCAGTTCTCTCTCGTATCGCCTTCTTCGCCCACCATCTATATATTTCCATCGCCGCCTGCTAGTGCGATGCATNTCTTCGTTAGTGTTGACAAAGGGGGGGGGGGGACTGTGCATGTTCTTTCAGCTTGTCTCCCCTGGAATATTATTTCCCACAGTCCTTGCAGGCAAAAGTCTTCATATCCGGTTAACAGTTGCCCCCTCGTGACTTCGGGAATCTTCTGTGTTGGCAAATAGATAGGGCATTACAAAACTTGCAGTTTGCAGCTGCTGCACTGTGCCACTGCAGCTCCTCAAATGTTGCTTCATGTCATCCTTCCGGACATCTCGCAGACTTGTTCCTCTTCCCTGTGAGGATTATGAATGCAGGTCCTCTCGTGCCTCAATCCGTTGTTGCGTGCTAAACAATATTTTCTGCAGGAACCACAATGCAACCCCAACGACGATATTGCACTTATCCCAGAGACAGAAAGAGGTGAAGGTAGTTGGAAACCTCCCGAAGTACCCATGTCGACAGGGCTGCCATCCGTGATGTAGACTTCAGCAAAAAAAAAAAACTGGCAACACACGAGTGCGAATATGATTAATAATCTGGTCATAGTAGGTTAATGAAAAAAAAAATTGGTGGCGAAGCGGTAAAAATGTATAATTAATGTTCAAAAGTGTATGGCAACAAAGCCTGTGTAACTACTCTGCTTCCGAGTAAAAATTATTGACATTTTTTTCTAAATTTTATACTGAACTGTGTAGCAGAACAAATACTACTAGGATTTTTTTTTCACTTAACAATGATATATGCAAGTTATTTATGAATGAAAATAATAGTTTCATAAAGAGCAAAAACTAATTTTTTTCCTAGACACAACAATTTGAAACTAAATTGTTTTATCAACAAATGTAGTTACTTTTTTAAAATAAAATCCTTAACAAAACCCACAACAGATGGTCACGAATAATATCAATAATGTGGACATAGCATTAATGCCAAATAATTTGATGACGCTGGAACAAAAAGGTTTAATTAATACGCAAATACACATGACAAGAGAGCCTGTGTAACTACTCTGTCCGCAAGTATATTTATACAATGCATAGCCAAACGTTAAAAAAAAAAAATACAACGATATGAAAACTCTTTTTTTCAGTTGGGATATATATTTAAAACAGCATAATACAGTCAGATNGACAAGAGAGCCTGTGTAACTACTCTGTCCGCAAGTATATTTATACAATGCATAGCCAAACGTTAAAAAAAAAAAATTCAACGATATGAAAACTCTTTTTTTCAGTTGGGATATATATTTAAAACAGCATAATACAGTCAGATTTTTTTTTTACAGAATCATGACATCGACAAGCTATTTACGAATGCGAATAATATTTTTTAAGCAACACATTTTTTTCCTACTAGACACAACACTAAATTTTTTTGTCAACGACTATAGTTTAAATCCTTACAAACAGTTTTGCATGTACACAGTAGAGTTACATGCCTGTAGAAGAAAAGGAAGACTGCAGTTGTTCTCCTAACAACGTTAGGCAGCGTTGCTAGGGACTCCTGTAAAACAGACGATTTGACTCGCAAAGGGGACTGACTCTCTGACGTCCTACCACGTAAGTCACTTCATAGTGAAACACGTCATAATGTAAAAATGTCTAATAAGCACACGCAAAAATACTCGTCTCGTTGTCGTAAACACTCACTGCTTGTATTAAGGTGAAGATGCCGTGATTTCCTTACGGGCGTACATACTTGACCGCAAGACGACTAATCAGCAACTCCAGGAATTGGCAGTACCTGTGACTGCTGACTGCAAAGACCTACAAAGGATCAATTAACATTTAAAAACATAACTTTTGATTATCTCATCAGTGCTAGTACTTACTTTCAAAAGAATTTGCAACACGCGAGAACTGACAATCGGTGCTGACTTTCTCCGATGTCGGTTGACAGGCCAAGCACGAGCCTTTGGCAAGGGACCGACGAACTGGCTGCAAATGACTGCGAAAAAAAATAAAATAAGCGTCATCAATTACTTTGCATTGTAACATTCAGTAAGCACACAAGATAATTTTATTTAAAAATCGTTTGCATTAAAACTTTATTTAAAAAATATTAAGAGGTCGTTGCCAAATAAATAAACAAGAAACTGCAAGAGTTATTTATTTTAAAATTAAAGAGCTCGTTAGCAAATAATCTGCATACAATTTGAAGACAAATAAATTTAAGAGCTCGTCAGCAAACAAAATTAACAAGACTGCATAAAACTCGATGATAAAAAATTAGAAATAACATACCTTAGCGAGCAATTTACACGAAGTAAAACTGGAAGGCGAGTGTGAAACCTCGCAATTACTCTGCAAACACAAAATGGCGACGAAGCAGAAGAGGTACTCGGATATTCCGCCGACAAGCAGTGATATCAGAGTGAGAGATTTGGGGATGCTCCAGCCTTTATATATCCTAGCCAAATAGTGGGGAACTGCGGAGTGGTTTAAGGAATATAGTACCTGCAGAGTAGGGAACACCATGGGATATTTCCCCTCCCCCCTGGCCAAGTATTTTTATTGGCCGAGTGTGAGAGGGGCCTCAATTTTTCCCTACTTATTTTCTCAGAGACTATGGGCCATATAAGGTAACGATTTTTGCCAAGCGTTTTCATTGGCCGAGTGTGCTGGGGTCCTCCAACCCCTCCACTATTGAGTTATTTTTGAGAGGGGAAAACCATGAATTTGCCAAAATAATAGTCTTTATACGCGAACGATTTTCCACATGTCATGGAGGGGGGTGAAACACTTAATATATTTATCTCTTGACACATAACATATTTCACTCCTGTCACTAATTAGTTTCTCCTGATTGATATTAATGGCTGCTCAAGCTGCCAGCCGCCCCGGCATTGTGGGAGGTGAAACACTGAACATAGTTTTCTGCTGATTGATATAAATTGCTACTTGTTCACATGTATTTTGCCAGGCAAGACATTGCCTTTTAGTTGGACACTTTAAACTAAAGCCCGCTCAAGTCGTTAGTCACAGCGGGACAATACCCCGCACTCAAGTCATCATTCACCATGGGACAATACCCCGCACTCAAGTCATCATTCACCTCGGGACAATACCCCGCACTCAAGTCATCCTTCACCTCGGGACAATACCCCACACGCAGGGGAAGGCAGCTTATGTGCCGGACCCTCAAGGGAAGGTAAGCGTGAGAGTGCTAGCTCTGACCACCCAAGGAGGGAAGGCTACTGCGAGAGATGCCTACACTCTGGACAGCCTCTGTGCTGCTTGCTCAGATACCTTCCATATTGCTTTTCCAAAATTTTCTTTCAAGTCAAGTATGTACACACTTTCGTTTCTTTTATTTTCAGCCCTTTATATTTAATTTAAAAAAATATTTCAAGTGTGCATTCATTTTTAAAAAAATTTTAAAGTTAAAGTTTTTTAAATTTTATATAAAATTAATTTTTTTGGTAATAGGGCACTAATAAAAAACACACTCGTGCATATATTTTTATTACAATTTTTTTTTACAATTTCTTTATACAATTTTTACAACATAAATTTTGTTTTGCATTTTCTACTCTCGGTAATAATACAATATTTTTTTTTTTGTTTTAGACTTGCAAAATATTATGACATGTATTAAACTAGCAGCATTATTTAAATAAATTAAAATAAAAAAATTACAGATGCAAAGAACACAACTAAAATTATTATAGCAAGCAATTTACATCAAAAGTTTTTGCAAAATATAACTGAGACGTAAAAACAGTTTGCATCAAGTTTCACAAGAAAAATAACAACTACAGTGTGTCTAGCACATGTCTGAAAACTCACCTCGAAATATCTTTCACACGAGTATTAAAACTAGTGATTCAGTAATAACCGGGATAGGCCATCTGGCCGTGTTTGGAGGATCATATGAGCGACGACGACGATGACGACTGCCAGGAAGATTTCACATGTTAGCGGTGAGTACATCATATGCCATTTGGTTTTCCCGCTATTAAAAATGGCGGTGAACGATTTCCATCGCAGTGCTCCGACCATCTTGTAATAATGAGGCTGTCAGTTATCTTGAGTTCGTAGCTGATACACTACATTACACTCGAAGTAATTGTTCCTCGTCATCTTGAGTCATTATGCAGTTTATAGTAGTAAGTAGTTTGCTGTCTGGTCGCAAGTAGTACGCTGGACAATTTGCGAAACAACAACGTACTGGAATTGAAGTCATACACTCGTCTTCGTTATAATAGCACACACAATGTTCGAGACCATTGCACGATTCTACTTGTTCGCTCAAGCCAAGGGGCTTAAAATGAACTTTACGGTTGCCAATAGTTACGTATTCATATTTGCCAATGTCGAACGGATTGAAAATGACATACATGATTACGTGCGAGCAGGAAGGCTGCTAGTCATATACCAATTTTTTTTTTTTTCGTTTCTATTACGAAAATTCTAAAATGCGATTGTTTTTCCCGTTGGCGCCAGATTTCATGCCTCCATACTTCAAGTGCACATCCGACTGGTTGAGAGCCATCATGTACGTCTTGTTAATCAGCTGTACGTAGCGTTTTGGCAAGTGAACTCTGAAATATCTATTTAATAGACAGGCAACGCTCTCTCAATATGGCGTATTAATTTTTGAAAATCTGAAGCCTTCAATATTAGGCCTATTCACAAATCTCCCAATTTTTTATACTGCACGCTGACACGATTCCATTTTTCTAAAAGTCCGTTCATGGTACTGTGTCCGCGTAAGAAGACCTCAAGCTCCAAACTAAAAATGACGACCTCGATTTCCAGCAGTTTTTATACTTTTGTCAAGGANCGCGTAAGAAGACCTCAAGCTCCAAACTAAAAATGACGACCTCGATTTCCAGCAGTTTTTATACTTTTGTCAAGGACACGAGACTTAAAAAAAAAATTGCTGTCGGCGAATGGCGTGGCAGTATTTTGTCCCCTCACTCCTACACAGAATCAGTCGTCTCCGCATTCCATAGCTCACTTTCGTAGCAAGAGCACGTTCAGGCACGAGCACCACCAGGGTTGTTCGCACGCACTACAAGTGTGATTAACATTCGTGAAACGTGCTTTTAATTTTCCAAGAAATGGACACTCGTTTTCGGTATGCATATTTTTTTTGCATATTGGATATTTTTACGCTTTCATTAAAATAAATTTCCAACCACAGTTTTTGTTTCGGTCAGGCAACAAACACACAGCCATCTGTTTCGACACTTAGCAATTCGGTGAGCATCTCCCTTAATTGTTCATACTTTATGTCGTAATTTGGCCATGCCAGGCCATGATAGTGTTTAGTTAACTATGTGCTAGTGAATTAATTTTTTTATCTAATAAATACCACGGAAAAGGAGGCAAGAATTAGCATGACCTCGTGATACCATCGCTGTACGCTATGCTAATTTCTTTAATCATAAATCCTATTTGAGAGTAGAATTCCTGAAAGTTGACGAACATGTTGAAGTCCAGACGTAAACGGAATGAATGTTATACTTACGTTAAGATTTTAATAACCCTGTCTCGTACATCGTAGGTAATCTGGGGGTCGTGAATTATGAGATCATATGCCTNAGACGTAAACGGAATGAATGTTATACTTACGTTAAGATTTTAATAACCCTGTCTCGTACATCGTAGGTAATCTGGGGGTCGTGAATTATGAGATCATATGCCTGGGTATCTGATGGAACATTTTCACTCGCAGTCATTTTTATGCGATAGTCTATTACCCCACCATTAATTCTATCGTCTTGCATGCTGACGTCATAAACTAGTAGAGGTGCAGTATTCACGAAATCGCTCGGTTCTAAAGTCGGTGAAGCTAATTGACCATAGAANTCACGAAATCGCTCGGTTCTAAAGTCGGTGAAGCTAATTGACCATAGAATGTTTTTAAAACTCTGAGTACATTTGGCATGTCAACATATACATTCCATTCGAAAAATTAACGTTTAAATCGCTAAAGGGGAAACTTTCCGAATTTAAGAATATTATAACGTTCTTTATTTTCACGTGATCGAATGTGGAATGGCCTGCCTTTAAGAAATTTTGTTTTCTCGTCAGAAATGCTAGGATAACGAATCTGGGTTTTTCAGTCGCAAAACTTGACTTTACATTCCAGTTCACGTTTAGAGACGTCGTTAGGTTCGGGTACGTTTCCAAACTCCACGCGCGGAAAGCACTGTCGATGTTTCGCCCTTTCTCCGCATATTTTAAAAACTTTAAGCGCTCCGACATTTTCACCTGAACGTGGGGCAGCAACCACTCAATCGTATGTATACTCAGCATGACATTTTCGGGATTTTCAGAGCAGCGTCTTGGATGGCATTCATTTGCGTATTTGCTAAATGTATGACCAACTCTTACATTGAATTAATTATGATGTGTTTTTGTAATCTTCTGCGAAACCGAGCAACATCGTTAGAGGAACAAAAATTTCAAATGTTCCCCCATCGTAAATGGGTACTTCGTAATCGGCTTCGATCCCCCACCCAGCCTTTTTTGCTGCAGGCAGTTGTTCGTGCGTGTGAGAGAGATAGTTTCTTATGGTAGAAGTAAAACCTACTACCCTACATCTATCCACTTCACATCCATTCAACTCGTACGAAATTTTAATTATCATATGGAGTACGCCATTTCTGATTAATTTGGTGGTTGTATGGGGTGCACCATTAGCATTTGTAATGGAACCGCGGAAGCCTAAATACGAGTTACATGGCAGCGTTTAAATGTCTTGGTTTTGTACCGGTATGCGAATCTCAGACGATAGCGTAAATGGGCCTGGGATATATGGAAAATAGGTATGGAATTGCGTCTTTGTGATGCTATCTTCGTAGCTTACTGGCTCGTCTACATTAAGTATTTCTGCGTCCATATTTCTTGCAAACTTTAAACGCTAGACTTTTTCAGAAAACGTGCGTTTTCACGTTTTAACAAGCTGACAGTCTGGCGCTTACTGAGCTTGTATTTGCTGCGGGAGTTTTTTTTATACTTTTTTTTTTTAAATTCAACCTCATCTTTCTTCAAATGTAAACGTAAAGTAATTTCTTCACCTTTGAAATGTATTAATCCATTATCTTGATCTACGATTCTCACTAAAACTTCTTGTACTCTCTTTGCCACGGTTGGTGCGTAAATGAGCGTTTTAGGAACCTCAACGAGCTTAAAACCGGGTGGAAGTAAGGCCTAGAATTCTTGAAGTATCTGACTCNAATGAGCGTTTTAGGAACCTCAACGAGCTTAAAACCGGGTGGAAGTAAGGCCTAGAATTCTTGAAGTATCTGACTCTGTTTCCCGTTAAGATATGAGTCACCAATTGGGTTGAACGTAATTCTTATTACATTTATGGGCAAGATATTCACAAGAAGCGTAGAATCGTGTAATTTATTCGCTTCGTAAAATTCATTTTAAAATCCAAGCATGCAGGCAAGAGAATCATTTTTCGTAAATTCAATATTTGCAGAACAGAATATTTCGCTNTATTTTAAAATCCAAGCATGCAGGCAAGAGAATCATTTTTCGTAAATTCAATATTTGCAGAACAGAATATTTCGCTTTTCAGAGTATTGGGGTTGCTACGAATCAGAAAAGCAATGCCGGCTGGCTGCAAAGCCTTCCTTAAATATGTAGAAATATCGTCCGGTTCGTAGCTGCCTGTAGGTAAACAAATTTTGCCAGAGGTGCCATCGAGGTTCATATACCAGAAAAATACGTCTGAAAGTCTGCCAGGGCGAGAGACCTGACACTGTCTAGCTTCAAGAGTGGAAAATGGACGGAACAAAGTTCTGAAGTCCTGGCTATCAGAATCAAAGTTATAGACATGACTGATACGTTGTAACAAAGTGCACTGCCTTTTTATTAAATAATTGCTGCGAAAGGAACAGCAAACACAAGTGCCCGCAATTCGACTGACTCGGAAGTTGCTCAGTTTGGTAGTTATAACTCATTTTCACACTGCCCAAATACTTTCTCAGTTCTGGAGTAGCCCGCAGATTGCCAAAGCTGTCAAAATACTCGACAGTGTTCCTACGGTTTTTGTAAGCAGTCCAATGAGTTCCCGGTTCTTTACTAGAATCCAAAATTTACGACGACGCACTCTGAATGCTTAGGACTTCGCAGAAATCTATCGCGCATGAAAACTCCCCGAAAATTTGGTATTTTTAATTTGCGATCAAACTGCATTATGTCTACGTTAGTGAGAGGGCGTTTACGTAAAGAATTTTAGATCGCCTCTTTTTCCCGGTGGTTCTTTCTTTTCATTCTGCCTCCGCCTACAAAATATGGTCTTTTATATAGTCACTGTCCGTTTTTTTACGGCTAGTGAGCGCTTCCATTGTCTGAGTGTGTCTAATTGCCTCTGTTAATTGCTTACGTTGGTTTTTTGATGTGTTATATGTTCGCAAAATGCCACGAAGTCCACCGATTACCCCGTCCAAAGCTACCAGCGTGTATAAAATTAGTGAAATTATACCTCCTCGCTTCACCCTTTTACGTGCCTTTCTCCGGGTCTTCCTATTTTTTCTTCCTGCCAAACTGCATACCCATACCGCGTTTTATGTTAAATTTCATTATTTTTGAAATTCCTAAAGCAGCTAACCATTCGCCGAACTTCGATCGTCTCGACTTGCCAATATTCTTGGCTTTATTCGCGAGAATTGCATCCGCTGCATTCATGTCTTCCAATTTATCACTAGTTGCGTATGCTATATCGTGCTCTCTACAAGCCGAGTCCAATTCGTTTATTCCGTTGACGTTAAGCGCCAAGCGTTTAGCTAATCATGTGCCCGACCCGCAGAAATTACAACCAAAAGGTAGGTTATTTATGATATTGTTTATCAATCCACGTTCCCTCTTGATGTTACCTCTACGAGGTATCACACCATACTGATGTTAATTACCTTCCACGTAGCTACTTTATACACAACAGCTCCTTCACGTTGCTACTTTTGCTTAAGACAACATTGTAGCATACCACCGAAGAAATATATAAATACCACTACTCTGAAGTACTTTCTATCAGTCTCATTGAGATAGTTAGACAAGATGTTAACTTCCCCGTCAACATAACGCCCGAGGACGAAGCCATAACTCGCGAATCGCGACATGGCGTCCTATTGCCTAACACAGTGAGGGGGTTTTTTTGCGGTCCATCCGGGTGCTGTAAAACGTGCGTCTTGCCAAGTTTACTCGAAGAACCTAATGGTTCTTCGGTTCGAGAATGTATACCTATATTACAAATCATTACAGCAGCCCTAATACCAGCGCCTAGCGCTAATTTTAAGTACCATTGATAGACTGAATTATTATCCTTGCAGAGATAATGATGATGTCGTACCGCCCGAACAGGCCAAACCAAACTCTGTTTTTATTTTAGACGATGTGGCTTGCGAGTAGCAAACGTGCACACAGCAGTATTTTTTTATGGCAGACATGCGACTGTAGATTCGTTTTATCTTTGTCAAACGTATTCACACATACCATAGCAGTTGCTTCGTGACAATGCGAATATGTTGGTTTTGTTTCGCATGGACGACTTAAACTTGCGGCATGCTTATTCAGATCACGTAAACACCGACATGCCATTTGAAAAACTTAACGACGTATGTGCATTCCGTTGGCGCGAGCCCCGCGGTTTTCTCGTGGTCGTCAAAAATTGTCCCTTGCTTAAAAGGAGATACCGCTGCTGTTTCGATCAGTTCATTACAATACACCAATAAGAGATGTGCTATGTCATTTCAAAATTTGGCCACGATGGGCTGAAACGTTGTGGGCAAGAAAGCTGTCTTGCGCAGTCGGAATATGGGCACTTCGATGCGGGCGGAAAACGAATTGAAAATTTGGCAGACCCCAAACGCTTAAAATTTTGTCAACTATGGTGGGCTCAATCTCCACTTAATTAAACACAGTCCAAGCAGACGTTGCTAATTTGCTGAAAACGAAACTCGATATTATGGAAAAGCGCCTAACAGAAACACTTCAACCCTCAATAACAGCACATCTCGCTAAATAAGAAGACGCTGTTAAAAAAAAAAACTATCTACCTGCTCCAGCCTCAAACTCGCGACCCGTGCCTGCGCAATCGGCCTTGAACCCTGAACCTGCTGTGCAAGAACATGTGCTACCGAAGCCTAATTTGCCACCGCCCAAAAATAATATTGAAGAAGGGACACGCGTGCATTTGAGCGTAGTCTGCCCATATTATAGTTTCAGTGTGGATCGTCACGTTATGAATAACAGCTATCAAGTGTCGAAATGTGGNGCGTAGTCTGCGCATATTATAGTTTCAGTGTGGATCGTCACGTTATGAATAACAGCTATCAAGTGTCGAAATGTGGTCATGACCGTAAAAATCAAGCACATGTAATTATTTATGAAATTGAAAAATTACTGGCCGCGAAGTTGGTACAACTGAAGTTTAATTCAGAGCATTAATAGGGACATAGATATATAAGCGCATATATATTTACATATATGTGAAGTACTATTACAACAACAATGCAATTAAGCACAGACATTCGGGGAATATTGCTGCGTCTATAGTTCTCTTCTTTGCATAGCCCCTCAAGAGATACCAAACTGTTTTATAAAATGTCAAGTNAATATTGCTGCGTCTATAGTTCTCTTCTTTGCATAGCCCCTCAAGAGATACCAAACTGTTTTATAAAATGTCAAGTTTAAGAGCTCAAGGATCACGAATAAATTTGTCACGAAACTTTATGAATACGGGAACCTCCCTGATGCGACAAAGACAACTTTGGTCTCGGGGACCCCTGCCAACGTAAATCAGTTTTCTGATACAAATAAAATGTGACAATGAGTTCAATTCTGTCTAGCCTGCGTTAAAAAAAACGAAGTTACCAACCTTGCTGTTAGTATGTTGTAGAAAACAATTTGACGTTAATGAAGCTACATTCGCTCCACACCATTAGAAATTTGGCGACATACCATTTAAGAATATATGTTTGTATCATGCAGAGCAAATCTTTGTTGAACAGTGCATTTTCTCGTTTGAACTATAACCACGGTTCTTGTACTCCAGACTGTTCTAGTTCGCATTTTGTGCAAAAAACGTTCTGCGAAGTTTTACTCCCGAATCTGTTGGCTGGAGAACAGGGCTTGTTCAGATTTAAGTCTAGAGTCGATAATTACTAATTACGTCCAATGAATTACTGTTGGAACACGCTAGACGCGATTTATGGTTTCAGTAAATACCCCGTGTATGCAAAGCCCCGAGCCAGAAGAAAACTACAAATGAGGTTCAGGTAATACCGTTAATTTGTTTGGCTTAAATCCTAACTGAATTAGTGATCCAATTAAGTTGGAACTGTGCCAAGCAGAGGATGATTTAACTTCGCCGTATGTGAGTCGTGAACCATTGCATTAAATCGCTGCGTTTTATCACAGCAATTAAGAAAACAGTGGGTTTCAACCAGCACACCGTGATTTACAACCCTGAGTTGCTGTGGATTATTTCTCGGATAAAAAAAANAAAACAGTGGGTTTCAACCAGCACACCGTGATTTACAACCCTGAGTTGCTGTGGATTATTTCTCGGATAAAAAAAACCTTTTCCACAATCAGCAACTGTTGATACGTGTCTTTACGTTTTGAATTCGCGAAAAATCTCGCTATGAAGCTCCTAATGGAAGGATTCACAATGGAGGTTATCAAGAATATTTACAAAACTTTCCACGGGCTGTTCACAGACGTGATTTTCTTCTCAAGATATGTAACTGTGTGAAGACAATTAGCGGTACAGTGAAGTGGAGAGGTTTGGGCTGCCCTTAACATCGAGGTCTTGAGAATTGATNTGTGTGAAGACAATTAGCGGTACAGTGAAGTGGAGAGGTTTGGGCTGCCCTTAACATCGAGGTCTTGAGAATTGATGAGGTTGAAGCGAGGCGAGTATAAAACAGCGCCGGATCGCAAGAGCGGGGGAAACGGGACATCCCTGAGGAAACCCGCTTACCAGTTGCATTGTCTGGCACAATTCCCACGAGCAAAAATCTGTCAACTACCCCGCCGGGAATCGAACCCGGTTCGCTCAGGTGGGAGGCGAGTAGAATGACCACTACAGCCCCGCGGCCCCCACGAGCGGTAAAGAAAAGAGTTGTACTAAATACCAGTTTCATTAAAAATATATTACAAAGTTCTTATTATGAATATAAAAACGTTGAGTTAAATTTCGAAACACGATAGTTTTTATCAAATATTCAATAGCGGAGCTACCATAAAGATGTAGTTCGTCAGGGGCTTCACGGATTCAAAAAGGTTTAATAAATACTAATGAGAAGTTGGACAACCCTTATCCCACGAATTCCAGCCACGCGCCAGCAAAATTGGTGTCACTAGCAAGCAAAATGTCGGAAAGCCGTTCACCAATCAGCGCTTATGACGTATTTATAAGCCGGCAGCCCAGCTAAAAGGTAGTAGGGACCTGCAAAATTTGCGTTATTTTCATACAGCACGAAAAAAATTCGCCGTCCTTTACATATTAGAATAGGTGCCATTTGTTTATTGGTTTATGCAACAGCAAGGAAACATTTTCCCTTCTGACTAGGTTGGACGTGATTGGGCCAGCCTGTCGTTGGTGGTTTCCTACTGTGCCAAAGGACTCCAGGGTGCGTCCGGACAAACTAAAGCCCAAAGACAAACGCAATACAAAAGCGCAAGTGTTTTAAATATAGTCTGTCTTGAAATAATAACACGAATTTTGCATGTGTCTACTAATAGGGAATACTTCGTAGGACGCAGTAGCCAATTAGACACGATGCCTGTTCCAGAGCCTCGCACATCCACTCAGCGATTGTATACGTCCACGTCAAAGGAAAAACCACGCAATTTCACTTCTGTTTACTTACGGCTGGCGTAAAGAGCATTTGTCTACCGGAGTTGGTGTCGAGAGATTAAGAAGACTATAAGCGATAATGAAAAGGTCTTCAGATTTCTCGGAGAACGGAGTGAGAGTAAGGTGGAGCAGCGACAGGATGAAAGGCCTGTAGAGTAAGGGAGCACCCAGAGAAAACTCGCATGCGAACTGCTACGTCCAACCACGTTTCCCACGTGCACAATCGGGAGCGACACCTCAAAGTAGCGAACTCACAGTATGTTTACACCATGAGCAGAAAGTTGAGTTTCGGTAACCTGAGATTCGGAAAGTTATATTTATGCGTAGAAACGCGTGTTTTTCGCGAAAAGATTTCAGGACTATTTTTACTCCAAAACACTTTATTTCGTATGGACTTTCGTGGTTGGACGATTTTAAATGTCACGTGCCTGAAGTGTCTGTCCGCGAATCATGGACGTTCAGAATCGGATCACTTTATTACGATTGGTCCAGTCAAATAAGAACATGTCTTCTCTCGTAGACATCTCGCCAATAACCAAAGGGAATTGTGGTTGTGGACGTAGGGTATTGAAGTCTAGCATCACCATTAATATTTTCGCGGAAAAACACCTGTCTCTATATATGCGTGATGCAAACTACCCGAATCTGAAGTTTCGTTCAATATTGAAACNTTCGCGGAAAAACACCTGTCTCTATATATGCGTGATGCAAACTACCCGAATCTGAAGTTTCGTTCAATATTGAAACTAATTTTTCTAATTTTAGTTTCTCGTCGCATGTTACACTGTGGTCTGTAAACCAGAAAAAAGGTAAGTTTGACTCTTATTACGGTGAAGATTTTTGTACACGATCTGGCTGACAAACACCGATAAACTTGGCCTGCATATTCCTTATGGTGAAATAAGTCGAAAACATATATGCGACATACGGTCTCCGATTCTTTGTAAGTGTGGCACGCGCCCTTGAAGATGGAGCTGAAAAACATGTTTATTGTAAATATTGAAGAAAATATTTCAAATGGAACGAGAACTTGCGGGATAATGACTCTGTAACCTGTGCGTTTAAGTTGATAGTGCGCACTACTGTCAGTCAATAGAATGCCCAGTTTTTTGTCTCCCAATCATACATCCTTTCATATGTAACAGGTAGCAGTATTCATTTCAGGTGTTATATACAGATTATTATTTTTATTCACAATAATTAGAATTGGTGTGATCGGAATTATTTTGATATCCTGACAAGCATTAAATAAGTAATAAAACTGTACCAGTGCGATTAATTTTCAGTGGCAGAAAATTTTCCTATTCACTTTTTCTCGAATTATCCTTGCGCGATTAAGGTAGTTATACAACTGTTACGAATAATATTACACAAAAACAATGTTTATAAGTCCCGACATAATGACGAGCAGTTTTACTGATTGTTGTCCAGTTGCGCAACACCTAAAATTATATATTTATCACTGAGCGAAATGGTTATCCCGGGAACCAACAGCAGGGAGATTGCCTGAAAATTTTTTGTAGGGTCAGTTGGAGCACGGTCCATAATTAATAACCTTCCTTTAGTTAGCACTTCCTAGGATGTTTTGCCCCGAAGGCATCCTTGCTGCAGCAAGACATCTCTACGCCTGAGTTTCCACTACTTCCTGAATCATCGACCAGGCTCTCGCGAATTAATTCCGTTCCCCAGAGCTGCCAACTTGCTGGCCGGGTATATATTTTACATCCATTCACTCGCCTTAGTTCAAATTTTCTCAAATATTGGCCCCCTGAGATTAAACGTGACAGATAATGCAACAACTCTGCGCGAAATGTTAATTAATTTCTTCTTCGTGAGATCATGTTCCGTTTTCCTACTGAGATAATTTTTTATACGTATTTGGTAAGGGCGAGAGCCAATATTTATTTTGCGTTTCTATCTTCGTTATAAAATATTCGTTAATTGGCTAATTAACTTACCCGTTTGAATAGAGATTTCTTCTTTAAAAAATACGACTAATTATATGTATTTATTCCAAGCTGTTCTGCGTGTAGTTAAAAAGTTGAAAAGGGATTTAAAATACTTTTTGCACCGTAATGAATTACGTAAACGACAGATTTCTTAAATAAACGAAAGTATTTCATAAACTTATAAAATATGTAATGTTGTTCTCAAATGTACATCTATCTACCTTCTCGAATATTAAAAACCACGAAATTATTAACGTGACAATAGTTTTTTTAAAAATTAGGATTTATAATTAAACTGAATGCAATATTGCTTCTTGTGTTCGACTTCGAACAGCACACAAGTAACTGTGGTGTACTTTAAGCCTCCATTGCCAAATCCCAGCACCGAATTCAACCAAACTCTGTATACTTGGGGTCGCGGTGCTGTAGTGGACAGACTATTCTCCCTCCGCCCAGGCGAGCTGGGTTAGATTCCCGGCGGGGTAACTCCCTGATTTTTCATGTCGGAATCGTCCCGGACAATGCCGCTGGTCGACGGATTTTCTCGGGGATATCCCGTTTAACCCGCCCTTGCATTCCGGCGTTGCACCATACCCACCTCGCTTCACCCTAATCGGCTCTCAAGACCTCGATGTTCAGAGCCACCCAAATCGCTCCACTCAATAAACGTATTGAACATTGTTAGGGCACCCGACTTTAGCAATTTTCGGCTACGTCAGATTTTTTTTTTTAAATAATGTATACCGAGAATTTTTAGGTGCCATGCAACATCTCGGGCACCACTAAACTGACCTGAACTTGTGTGCTGAAAATTCACACTTGATTCAGAAACTCGTGTTCTCATTTGTTCGCCAGTTTGAAAAGACAGCGGCCTTGGAAGTATAAGGCTTTTACAACATATCTCAGCAACTGCGCAACCTATTCCCGCCTAATATGGCACGTCGCGTTGATTGTAAGTTTTATTAGCTCTCACGAAAATGCTAAACGTCATGGCTTTATAAATATTTTATTTAGTACGCCACAGCTAACGAAACACAGGACTTATTTCAACCAAACTTTGTATGCCGCTCGTACCTATTGCAAGCATTAAATAGCCATTTGACGTATTATATCTGCCATTTTCTAAGATGGCGCTACTTGAAAGATAAAAAATTTCACAAACAAATAAAACAAATCGCAACTGTTTTCATTAAAATAGTATTATTTCAGCAGACAGCTTGAATTAATTTGGAACGTGTGTAGTAATTATTTCAAAACAACGGCCTTGTAATACTTTGTGTTAATTATACGTCTTCAAGAATNGCTAAACGTCATGGCTTTATAAATGTTTTATTTAGTACGCCACAGCTAACGAAACACAGGACTTATTTCAACCAAACTTTGTATGCCGCTCGTACCTATTGCAAGCATTAAATAGCCATTTGACGTATTATATCTGCCATTTTCTAAGATAAAAAATTTCACAAACAAATAAAACAAATCGCAACTGTTTTCATTAAAATAGTATTATTTCAGCAGACAGCTTGAATTCATTTGGAACGTGTGTAGTAATTATTTCAAAACAACGGCCTTGTAATACTTTGTGTTAATTATACGTCTTCAAGAANAATTTGGAACGTGTGTAGTAATTATTTCAAAACAACGGCCTTGTAATACTTTGTGTTAATTATACGTCTTCAAGAATTAAACCTTTTTTCACATCAACTTAATATGATGGTATGTTCCCTAAGTAAACTTATAGCAAATCTCTGTATTTCACTATGTTGAAAGATGATGTCAAATAAAAAAACTAAACGTAAACATCATATATTGATAGATTCTCAGCCGAGTTATGGCCTACTTTATATTGATATAATATGTAGGTCCACATGAAGTGTTTATGATATAGCAGCTTATTATCAAGATGGTGGCCTTACAGTTGTGATATATATGCTACATATCTGGTACAATTAAACCATTTTGAATCAAACCGGTTATACTGGAGTACTTCAATAATACCTTCAACATTTTGTCATTTTGGACAGTCAGATACAGAAAGCATTTTTATCACTACTTGATTCATTGCCATCAAATGTGGTACACTATATTTGTCTCGTTTTTCTTTGGCGGTGAATGCTTTTTTTAAGAACAGCCGCGCATTTTTTACTGATTTAATTTCTTCTTGTTATATAACCATCAAATTCTTTCCTTATAATTTTCAGAGGTAGAGATATTGGTTTATAGTTTTTAAAACACGCTTGGAAACACTCGTGGTGGTAAACACTTTGTTTTCTAACAGTCCTAAGTGTTTCATTTATTTAATTTTTCATTACGTTTGAAGAAAGCATGTTCTTCGTTAATGACTTCTATTTCATTTCTCAAAACTACCAACCTGAAAAAATTTTAATACTTTTCCGGATATAATTTACGTTCCCGAGGCATTGCGTACTGTGCTTCCGCATCGGTACTCATCTCGTTGGTTCACAATTTTNCGGATATAATTTACGTTCCCGAGGCATTGCGTACTGTGCTTCCGCATCGGTACTCATCTCGTTGGTTCACAATTTTTGTGGCGCATGTAAAATTGTCAATCATATGCAAAGTGCAGGCCATCTGCTGGTCAGCTGCTGGTGAAATGTATCATTTGGCCATATCCACCGTGGTGGCACCGCATCAGCAACGACAGTGATGTCACGGTCAAAAAAACCTATCAGGTATCGAGATGGCGATGACATGACACTGACCAGCGGAGCATCGGCTCATTTTCAGAGGGCCGTAATTAAAATGGTAAAAAACCTGTTGACAGTAGGCGAAAGAACGTATGCAAAAATCTAATTTTTACTTTCTATTTTGTACCACGGCGTCATCGGCGATACATCGTATTTAAAGGTTATGTATTATGAAAGAGAATATTACTGGCAGTTAACGGACTATGAGTGAGAATATAACTATCAAAATTTAAAGAACTCACTAAATAACATTACCGAAAACTTACTGCGGAGCAACGTCGTAAAATTGGGCTATATGTAGATTTCAATTATTTACTTGTTTATGTATTTTCAAGACGTTACCTGTTTTCACCGATGCTAATTTTCATTGAAAAATTAATTATTAAAATTTTATGTAATTTTACTGCTTCTTAAAATTCTTATTTATTTATATTATCGTAAACACATTTATATGTCTTTCCAGTACTTCTGTAATGTGTTTAGAAGGCCCCAGTATATGTGCAGTTACTGATCCGTTGTTATGGTAACTAAGTGACGTGATGAGTAATTCTTGCCTTTAGCACTCTCCTGATTGGTCATTTGTAGACGGCGTTATTTAATGAAGTGTTTCAAACAAATTTTATAACAAATTTCTTCGAAGGAAAGATGCTGACCCACGTGGGTTTAGCACGCGGGGTTTTAATTTAGTTTATACTATAAGGACTCGAGTTAGAACCTGAAAACAGGCCGTCTCGAAGGAGACGAAAACGTGAGGCAAGTCTTAGGATTAAGCAGGCTTGTTTCGGTCACCGCTCGCGTATATTTTCAGGATAATTAGTTCGAACTACTACGTGTGCTAATAAGGGCTGGGACTTTAATGGCACTACAGGCCCGAGGGCAAGAATAGGGAAGCTAGGGATGAGAGGTCCTGCCGCATCCAGGGGGATGCGACTGCCGACAACGAGATCGCCAGGAACGTCGATATCGTCAAGAATTCTTAGTTTTGGATTATAATCAGCTAAGTCTTCGAATCATTTTATTAAGAAGCAGAGAAGAATTCTTCTATTCAAGTTAAACTGAACTCAATTATTTTAACTATGGTCACCCTGGCGTTATTGTATTTTGCCTAAAAACAATGAGCTACTCTGGAGGAGAGAAACCGATAAATTAATTTTATTATTCTGAAAGTTGGATATTTTCATTGCCAGGTCTGAAGTAGATGGAACACATCAGTCAGATGATTTCGTAAGACCGTACGTAAATCCTTCGGAAAATAGGCTAAAACGCGTGAGCTGTTATTCGTCACACTGGTGTTTCCATAATGACGAGCGGTGGAAATTTTTCAATGATACAAAACGGTACCTGATGTTGCT
Organism: Clitarchus hookeri; assembly: GCA_002778355.1. NCBI lineage: Eukaryota > Metazoa > Arthropoda > Insecta > Phasmatodea > Phasmatidae > Clitarchus > Clitarchus hookeri. The sequence continues at coordinate 37,240 of NQII01004839.1, read as the reverse complement.
AAACTAGTTAACAGGAGAGATGACGACATATGATCCTTACGCTGCGAAGTGTAATATGGCTACGATTACGAAGAGAATCCCAGAGTAAATAAACGTTGCGTTTCAGAGTGACTCATGTGTAGAGGCCTGAAAAATTCGCGTTTTCATTTCGGGACAAGCTAGAATTTAAAACCTCGTACGTTTGTATTGCTAATGCTATTGGTCTACCCGTTAAATAACACCTCCTGAACAACTCTGAGCCCATAATAAATGCATACTAAAATGCGGACCGAAACACCGTCTTCCGCTAATACAACAAACAACCAATGAACTGTGATATCTGCATGATTTTGCATACGAAAATGAACTGTAGCCTACAGGTCATTGAACTCGCGAATTTTGCAGGTATCTACTCATGTGGCATGTGGCTTATCGACTGCATTGTAATATTTACAAATGAGTTCGTCGCTTGCCATCCTGTTAATATAATGAAATAGTATAATTAAAACATTCTTAATTACTGTTGGAGTTATATTCAAATATACTACTAGAGTTACAATAACCGAACACGATCTGGACCAGGTTTCATATTCGAAGGATAAATTTATAATGACGTACAGAATTCATTTCTGGTATGATTGCATAATTAAATATAATTTGTTGTGGGTTTCACAAGAGTGGTTATTTTCGGACAGGTTGCTTTAAAACGGTAAATAATGATACCAAAACTACAATAATTGCACTACGACCTTCACAGTGGAAATGTTGCATCCCAGATTATGGGTCCGATTCCTAAATACTGCACACATGTTCTGTTGAAAAATTACCTTGACAAAAACTTGGAAATTCGTCGTATATATAAATAAAGACTAATATTTTCTATACACTGTAAAAATTTCTTTATTTTTAAAATGAAACAAGCATGAAAATAAAACAGCTAGTTCTAAAGATACAATATTTTAGTTGTAGGGTTGGAAGAAAATTTCTGGCAACCACTTTCCAAAAAAAATGTCTGTAAAACGTATGACATTCTTAAAATCTAAAATTTTTTTTTATTTTTACAAGAAAAATCCTTGGAAACCTAGTTGCCAAGAAAATCCTTTGCAAAACTACAAACAGTGTTCTTGTAAAGTCTGCAAAACATATATTTGTAATATAACAAACAATAGTAGTAGTTAGAAAATGCCGGTTTGGTGCCAGGGGCTGGGGGTTGGGGACGAGAGGATGAGCCGCAGCCATCTTGGATGACATCATGAGGCAACCTCCTGCTCTGTCATTCCTCGCCAGCAGTGGCCATCTTGGATTTCCCTTTTCTCTGATTGGCTACACGAGGCTCTCGAAAGGGTTTCGTCTCTGATTGGCTACTATGTTCCACTTTGATTTCCTCATGCTCTGTCATTCCATATTGGTTTACTAATATCCCTTCTGGTCTCCTTTCACCTGGCGTCCTGGAGGGGACGAGTCTCATGCTCCGTCATTCCGAATAATGTTAGAGTTCATTGCCCCATGATGCAACTTATCTCATCATGCTCTGACAAAACACTTTGGTTTTCTCATAGTCCTTCCAGTCTCCTTTCACCTGGCGTCCTGGTGGGGATGAGTCTCATACTCTTTCATTCAACCTCGGTTTTCTCATACTTATACGGATTGTTGGCTGTAATTTCCGAACCCTTTAAGATACAGAAAACAAATTCGTAACATAGACATCACCCCCGACAAGGAAAATGACAGCATTGCCAAATATACCCTAATCACACTTATAAGCGTAGTTGGATGTAATTTCTGAACCGTTTAAGATTTAGTCACCAAATTCGTAACATTAGCATCACCCACGACAAGGAAAATGACCGCAGGGTCAAATATGCCTAATCACAATAATAAGTATAGTTGGATATAATTTCCAAACTCTTAAAGATGTAGACACCAAATTCGTAAAATGGACATCACCCCCGACAAGGAAAAGGACAGCATGGTGATTTATGCCCTAAGCACACCTATAAGCATAATTTGTGGTATTTTCCGAACAGTTTATGAAACAGTCACCAAATTCGTAACATAGACATCACCACTGACAAGAAAAATGGTGGCAGGGTGAAGTACGGCTTAAGCGCTCTTATGAGCATAGATGGCTGTAATTTCTGAACTGTTTAAGATACAGACATCAAATTCATAACATTAACACCATTCTTGACAACGAAAATGACTTCAGTGTCAAGTATGGCCCAAACGCACTTATAATTATAGTTGACTGTAATTTCCGATCTGTGTAACATACAGTCACCAGCATTAACAGACTACCAATACGAGTACAAGCTGAGATTATATTTGCAATATTACGTCTCATTCACAGCCAAAATATTTTCATAAATATGTGAGAGTGCACTCGGATGGAGTATATTAAAGACTCACGAAATAAATGTTCTAACATATTAATAAATTAATTAAAAATCAAAGAGGCTCAGCAAAAATCTAAGTGTTTGCAGGTGTTAGAACATTTATTTTCGTGAGACTTTATAGACTCCATCCGAGTGCCCTCACGCATATTCATTTCATATTTATGAACATATTATTGGCTGTGTATGAGACATAATATTGCAAATATAATCTCAGTTTGTACTCGTATTCGTAGTCTGTTAATACGGGTGACTGTATCTTCCACGGTTCGGAAATTAGAGTCAACAATGCTTATAAGTGTGCTTGGGCCACACTAGACCCTGCGGTCATTTTCGTTGTCGGGTATGGTGTCTATGTTACGAATTTGGTGACTGTATCTTCATCGGTTTGTAAATTACATCAAACTGTGCTTATTAGTGCACTTAGGGCAAATTTGACAGTGCGGTTATTTTATTTGTCGGGGGTGATATGAATGTTACGAATTTGGTGTTTATATCTTAAAGCATTCGGAAATTACATCCAACTATACTTATAAGTGCGCTTAAGGTATATTTGACCTACGGTCCTGCTTTGTTATCGGGGGTGATGTCTATGTTACGACTTTGGTGACTATATCTTAACGAGTTCGGAAATTACAGTCAACTAAGCTTATAAATATGCTTAGGGCATACTTGACCCTGGGGTCATTTTTCTTGTCGGCGGTGGTCTATGTTACGAATTTGGTAGCTTAATCTTAAACGGTTTGGAAATTACAGCCAACTATGCTTATAGGTATGAGAAAACCGAGGTTGAATGATAGAGTATGAGACTCATCCGCGCCAGGACAACAGGTGAAAGGAGACCGGAAGGAATATGAGAAAACCAAAGTAGAATGACAGAGTATGAGGAAGCCAAGGAACAGAGGGGCTGTGTCCTTTATACAGATAAGTTTATATTCATTACTTGCAGTGGTTCCTTTTGTGTTTACACACTGGGAAAACGTGACATTAGGGAAAGTACAGGTGAAATCCCATGCTAGATAAGTACAAAGAGACGAAATTGTGTGGTGATTCCTTTGCTATGGGCACGCCAATTCTCTAATTGCTAAAGTTTCCTATTGGCTCGGTTTACGGCTTGCGAACGACGTTCCAACATGTCGCTGTCAAGTGACACCATTGTGCGTCTGGAGTTCGCGGTAAGTGAGTGAAGAGATTTGGGCGGCTCCTAACATTAAGATTTTGAGAGCCGATGAGTCTGTAGCGAGGTGAGTATATCCGGGAGAGACCCCTCCGGGAATCTAACCCGTTTCACCTAGACGGGAGGTGAGTAGTCTGACCACTACACCAGCGCGAACCCTGGAGTTCGTGGTACAAGCAGCAGATTCTTCTTTGCAATCCAAAGTACTTTGTGGTGATATCATAAAGGAGGTTCATTAAGAAGGTGGCGACATTTTGGTATTAGGTGGAATCATGTTGTTATGCTCACGAGCACCTCTCCACGTGTTTCGTCGTTGTTCTGTTTACAGGTCAGGTGCACAGAGATATCTGCCAACAGTGCGTCAGGCTTTTCAGTTTGGTGATAGGTATATATTTCCTGTTTGTGAATGATAACGTCCAACTACATTGGGCTGCATTGGAGAACGATTGCCTGAAAACCGATAACTTCACCAGTTTGAACTTTTTGACTGAATCACCTCAAAAATATGTCATTAATATCTTCGTAAGAAGTGTCGTGATAAACTGACTTAAATAGTTGCACATCATGTCTCTGGAAGTACTTATACTAATTGTCGTTACGCTATCCGTAATATTTTGCTTGTATTTCTTTATTTTCGTTACGGGAAGATCATTTACACAGACAATAAATAAGCCTAATGAGAACGGTTTATCACGGTAGGGTATCACAGAATAGGATGCATTTGGTGGAGATTATAGATCACGGATTTTAAAAAAAGTGAACGTAATCCTAGAAGATCTAAACCGGAATGCTTGTGACAAAATATTTTCTTCACTATTAAGTGAACACTTCTGAAGCACTGCTTGAAAATCCGCGGTGAGTTATAAACGTACGTGTACTATGTGTTAGATTTGTACAGTAATTGTATGTTTGCAGATTGAGTTTTCGGCCTGTACGAGGACGTATGCAGGAATAAGGAATTACACGGTTAACTTGATTGTGCACTGTAGTGTCTTCCTGTAAGACGGTTTCCTTTCCGACAGAATCGTTCGTCTCTCCGCCTTACTTGTCTGACCATGACATGTAAATGGAGGAATGGTCAGTGCATAATTAACTGAGCACTTTGAAAATCATATTTTAAGGAAAATATCCCCCCTAAAAAAAATATTCTAACCGAAACACAATGAAAGTAGTACTAACCGGTAATATGACCATGGAATAAGAAAAATAAGTTGATTGTTTCGGTTTTTTTGAAGAGTAATATTTATGTTATTTTTTTGTTTTACATGCAGTAGCGTAAAACTGGCATAATCGCGCAATGTTTTATACCAATATTAATGATAACTTCAGCAACGAAAGTTAACTAGTCACTAGGTGTATGGAGATAGTAATTTCTACGTGATTATGATGTTCATAGTTAATTGAGGTATTTCAAAACCCTGCGTAAAATCTACTTTCTTCTAATGTATCCTTCCACAATATGTAATATTTACTTTGCTATGGGCCTATTGGCTTTATTCGAGCGTCAGCCAGGTGCAAATTCGAAATTGTTACGAACCTAGATTTGTTGCTATTATAACAATCTCGTACTATGAATCTGAATCAGCAAAAATATTCACTGATTACCACTTAAAACTCTGCTCCATTCTGAATCTGTAGAAAAAAACATCACTGATACTTCAGTTAAAAGAAATTCACTATTTCAAACAATAGAAAATCTGTTATTTATAGTAAGAGAGCTGGAAAATTCTTTTTTTTTTCGACATCAAGCTAAAATTCGTAGTTTTATATACACTCGAGCCGGTGTCATTTCTCCATTGGTTGCTGCATAAATGTTAATTCAAGCCATTTCTGAGTAAACTGCACGTGATCGGGGCACACAATTGTGACGTGTTTATTTATTGGCGCAGAGTTACCCGGGGCGTGTCAAATAAAGAATGGTCCAATGACACACGTGTTGCAAAAAAAAAAAAGTGTTTTAAGTTTAACATGCCCTCAAATAATAACGCGAATTTTGCAGGTCTTTGTTTTCAGTTGGTTAATGCCAAAGTTTAAGGATAAAAAACAGAGTATTACTATGATAAATAAATTAGGTATGTNGAGTATTACTATGATAAATAAATTAGGTATGTTAAATTTTTTCGCAAAATAATATTTGTCTACGGAAAAAATATGTGGATGTGGTTGTGATCATACCTCCGCCTGAAAATCAAAGCGTGCGTTTGGCCTTCATCTGGAATCGTCGTGCCCACTGCCGTACTTAGCCATCGCACGATGGGCTCTCATATCATGCGTACTGAACAGAAAAATATAATGGCAANCTGCCCACTGCCGTACTTAGCCATCGCACGATGGGCTCTCATATCATGCGTACTGAACAGAAAAATATAATGGCAAACGCCTATAAGTTTCGTGATGTGAAAGTGCTTCATGATTAGGGACAGGTGTTTTTCGCGAAAATATTAATGGTCATGCTAGACTTCAATACCCTACGTCCACAACCACAATTTCCTTTGGTTATTTGTCAGGTGTCTACGCGAGAAGACACGTTCTTGTTTGACTGGGTCAGTCGTAAAAAAAGTGCTCCGATACTAACATCCATGATTCGTGGACATACACTTGAGGCACGTGACATTTAAAATCGNGTCGTAAAAAAAGTGCTCCGATACTAACATCCATGATTCGTGGACATACACTTGAGGCACGTGACATTTAAAATCGCCCAACAACGAAAGTGCATATGAACTAAAGTGTTTTGGAGTACAACTGGTCCTGAAATCTTTTCGCGAAAAACACCTGTCTCTATTCATAATGCTAAAACATATACAGGTTTTGCGCGCGTACATGTCTTTGCAAGTAAGTGTGACTAATAGGTTCAAAACATTTTCATGTGATACAGGCCAGCNATTTTGCGCGCGTACATGTCTTTGCAAGTAAGTGTGACTAATAGGTTCAAAACATTTTCATGTGATACAGGCCAGCTGTGATGAGTCCAGAGTCCAGGGAACATTGAAATATAGGCTATTTATGGCAACGTGAACACTTTGTAAGGCTCTGCTGAATTTTTCCTTTAGGCTTATTTATTCCTTTCCGCCAATTTTTTATATAAAAATTCCCAAGTGCCTAATAAACACGGTGTACAAATTTCATCACGCTCAAAAATTAACATCTGAGGGTGCAATAAAATATATTTATTAATGGGTACCACCTGTTGAGAGGGACTTAAAAAGTGCTTACTTTACCGTGAATAACCTATAGAGAGTTGTAGCTCAACAATAAAACGCAAGAATCTTATCTTATTTATTTTTTTACCGGAGCAAGCCAAAGTATCTTCTACGGTGCTGCCAACGTTAAAACATAGTAAACTATAAATTCTCACTTTGTTATGTTGGTGGCATTTTTTTTTNCTTCTACGGTGCTGCCAACGTTAAAACATAGTAAACTATAAATTCTCACTTTGTTATGTTGGTGGCATTTTTTTTTTACTCTCCTATGTTTTCTGGGCAATATTATTCATGCGTCGCTTATTGGCAGTTATTTCGTGTCAGATACATTTTAGTGAATTTAATCTGTCACCATGAAGGCGAAACNCATGCGTCGCTTATTGGCAGTTATTTCGTGTCAGATACATTTTAGTGAATTTAATCTGTCACCATGAAGGCGAAACAGTTTTTTACAGCCAGTTTTAATAGTATATTCATGAAAATATAAGTGACACGAAGACCTCTTGTTCAAAGAAGACTGTGCTACCATAAAAATTAAAATATGCAAATAAAAAATGTGTTTATACAATATATAAATACAGAAACTACATGATTATTTATTGTTTATGTACGCTATGCAAACATAGTATAAACTTTGTTTAGAAATGTTACATATTTTAATGAATTTTTAAGGGAAGTATATGAAAGGTGGTTTTCTTGAAATAATAATTTTTTTATGACATATTAATATTTTGAGTATTTTTATGTGTCTTTAATTTTNAAAGGTGGTTTTCTTGAAATAATAATTTTTTTATGACATATTAATATTTTGAGTATTTTTATGTGTCTTTAATTTTGGCTGAATATATGTAATTCAATTTTTTTTATCATGCTACTACACGAATATATTTTTTCTTGTATTCGTGAACACTTGTACAGTCAAAGTGAAATAACTAAGGCACTATTTTCTTCGGTTATAAAGTNATTTTTTCTTGTATTCGTGAACACTTGTACAGTCAAAGTGAAATAACTAAGGCACTATTTTCTTCGGTTATAAAGTTGAAAGTTGCGTCGTAAATATTGGGTTCATTGGTTGCTATAATATCAGAATGATACTCAAGGAGATAAGGTTTGCAGTTCTAGGATGTCCTGAGTAGTGTCTCCATTTATAAGTTAATATGTTTTTTATTTTGGTTGTAATTTCTGAAAAACAACATTTTTCTTTCATACGTTTCCCATTTTCTCAGGAACGACTTCAGCTATAACTTTGAAATGTGTACCACTTGTTTATTATATTATTGTGGTAATGGCGATGTACAATGATGGCAGTAAGACAAATAGTTTCAGCACAATAAATTAAATCTTATTGAAAATAAAAAAAGTTGATAATACTGTATTTATTAAGTTATTGTATCTTCATTATGGACGGATAAACATTCTGTAAAAAAATTTATTCGCATTAGATTGAATCGTTCCAGAGAAAGAGGGGGTATGAATAATTAGTTACAATTAATATTTGCGGTATAGGCCTTTCATACTTAGAGCCTAGACTTCGGGTACCGCCGGTATACATTCGTTTTCCCCGTTCGATTTACGAGGGCCTAAGCCCAGTCTAGNAGAGCCTAGACTTCGGGTACCGCCGGTATACATTCGTTTTCCCCGTTCGATTTACGAGGGCCTAAGCCCAGTCTAGAACTGACGCTGGTTAGAAGGGTCGTCCCCCTTCCCCGTGGCTAAGCTGCAGGTTGTGTGCAGTTAGGGCTAACGAGGCAATTTGCGACACCCGTCTCCCGGCAAAGAGCCCCTCGCGGGCGCGGGCAAGTTGCAGACTGACCTCTCACCCCTTTGGGAAGGAGAAGGACGGTCAGAAATATCTCTCCTGCACGCACGCAGGGGTCGCCGCAGATAAGGTTTATTCTGCTCAGGTTGGGAAGCTCTTTGCATTTAGTTTGGCAACTTAATTTTTTCGTCACTGTGTAAGCGCCAGTGTTGCTTGAATACAGGATTTTTTTTTTATATTTTCTAAGTTTAAAAACAAAATAATTACAATATTCATAAATCACATATATAATAACTTCATAACTAAGAAAAATCATTATTTTTTTTTATTATTTGCGTAACTTAAAATGTTAATTACAAGTGATATCTTTGAAACACTGTGCATCTAGCCGAGCAAATTTTTTCTATGCCAAACTCTTCCATAAGAAAAGTCGTTTTGTTCCTAACCTGAGTAGAATTAATCTTACCGTGGAGAACTTAGGGGCGCCGGGTGATGTGTATATTTCTGCAAAAGGCATAGGACTGCAGGTTCCTCGATGACCGCCGTCGCCAAAGCCGGCGTTACACTATCCTTGCCGCGGCACTCTCGACACTTTGATTGCTGCCGACGTAACATTCCCTACGTCACCTGAGTTTAGTTGAGAGATTTGGGCGACTCTTAACAAAGAGGCCCTGAAAGCCGATGAGGGTGAAATGAGGCGAGAATGGAGCAGCACCGGAAGGCAAGGTCGGGGGAAACGGGAGATNCCCTGAAAGCCGATGAGGGTGAAATGAGGCGAGAATGGAGCAGCACCGGAAGGCAAGGTCGGGGGAAACGGGAGATCCCCGAGGAAACGCACCTACCAGCGGTATAGCGGCATCGTCCGGCACGATTCCCACTTGCGAAAATCCAGGATATACCCGGACGGGGATTGAACTGCCTTGGTGGGAGGCGAGAAGGCTAACCGCTCAGCCACCGCAACCCCTTACGTCACCCGAATTTAACTTAATTGTACGGTGTTTGAAGACATGGACAAAGAAATATTACTTCGACAACAATTTCCATAAGGTTTTCTGCGACCTAATATTACGTCAGCAACGCTCTAAGTGTAAACTTCTTATTGCTTATAAAATAGGTCTAGCAGTTATATATATTTTTTTGTTGAGGAATTAATGAATGAATATATATATATATACACACACACAAACGTAGTTTATCTGATTTTTCAGTCGAAAAGTAAATTTCTGAACAACGAATGGCATCATTGACTATTAAATAAGTGTAGACAATTTACTGATTAAGTAAGTCAGGTAAGTGGGGATATTTGCACTGTTTCAGCAAAGAAGATGTTAGAAGATAACTTTTTATTCAGAACAAAGTAGTTCGTTAATTTGAAAAGCTGTACCCTCCGTAATTCAGATTTAGTATCGGGCAAAAAAAGAAAAAACCAAACCAAGAAGTGTAAGTTTAGCAGACGTCAGAACGTCTTGGAGCTGATCAAAGCTAGTGCTCCTTTTTGGAGTCAGAGCTGGGAAGTTATTTACTGCGGTATTCCAGACTTTAGCTAGAAAACATTGCCGCTAGTAATTCGTACTAGCTTCTGAAAGGACTCGTACGAGAACCAGGACACTGTAAAAAAAATATCCCAGTAAACTTTCTAAACTGTAACGGAATTTTTTCACCTCCACACAACTCTGGATATTTACCACACATCAAGCAGCAAAAGTAGTAATCCATGTTACACAAAGTTGGGATCTTAACTTCGTGTTTGACTCTATTTCTTATAAAATGTATGAAAACTACCGTGCATCTATGGAAATACGCTTTCCCATTCGTACTTCTCAACACGCACATTCAATGGTGTGGTAAATTTGCGAATAATTCCTCAGTGTGTTCGTCATCTGTTGCAGCTGGTTAACACCTGTAATTGATAACTTTGAAGAAACTCCTTACTTTGTTCGTTCTATCCACTTAGTTTCTTTACATTTCCACTAACAAATGTAAATACTTCCATGAACCTGACGACTAGAGACCAAGGAATTTCGCGTGTACGGACTTGTACCCTTGCAGTCTTAAAAAACTTGTACCACGTACAGCATAGTACCGAGGGTTAAAGTGCTCATTCTGAAGGGCTGACTGGATTGTATACAGCAGTTTTTTTTGCATTTAGTACATGAATAAATGCAACCGTCAACCACACCGAAGGTAACAGCTAAGGTGATGTTTCTGTAGTAATTGTTTTTTAATATTTCGAATCTTAGATTTTAGATTCTTGATTAAACAATTCTTTAAGAATAGAGGGTATCGAGGAATAAAATTTCATACGCCTAAATTCGATTAAAAAACATGAAATAGACATAATTTTCCGTCTGACTAAGAGAGCATAATTAAACACAATTCTCTGAGACTTTATTAAAATAATATTTCAGAACAATCTTTCACTTTCTACTGTGAACAGCATATATTTGAATTTTATATAATAAATATACTTAAATTTTTTCCCTGATTCAAATTACTTCTCCAAGAAATAGTTGCTCCAAGATTTCTTTGTATTATCTTCCGGTACAAGGATTGTATCCTCTCTGGGCATTTTTTACATGTTGTCAAGTTGTCTCTTCATTCTTGTTGTATTGTTTGCGTAAGTTTATCCACAATATTTACATTTTCCTATTATTACCTTTGTGTTTCCCTCAGAAACTTCAAGACAATTGTACCACACACTAGTTTTTTTTTAAGTTAGGCATTACTTACAATCGCACTTCTCATTTATTTATCCAGATAAACGTAGTGTGTACCTCGAAACTTGAGGCTCACTCACAGTAACGTTTGAGCTGTAACTAACTCACAGCTACAGAGCATACCTGTTTACATATCAAAATAACTACCCTACACAGGGCAAATCTCTATATAAATTTCTCATTGTTTAGCAACTTGAACCCCATGTTATCTGAATCCCTGTATTCGCTTGATTATCCCAAACAATTGTAATTAAATATTTAGAAAATATTCCAGAAAAACCAATTAGAAAATTTTCTGGAAAAATTTTCCAATTCAAAAACTTTTCTGCGGAAAATTTTCCAGGCCACACCTCTGCATAATCCAGTCAAACAAATAAGATAACAATTTAATTACTAGACAAAGCTACGCACATTTGTTTGTCTCGTGTTGAAAATAATGGAAAAAGACATACAAGAAAAATTATAATTAAAAAAAAATACATTTAAGTCTTTGTGTAGTTTTCGTTCCCAAAATGTTATGTTTTTCCATGGCACTTTTTGTTTAATTACACCATACAGCATAAAGTCTAATCGTTGTGGAGTTTATTTCAAAACTGAAGTAACCTCTTTGCTATTTACAAAAATTTCGCGATGAATGTTCATACTTGCTAGACGTCTCGCAGCAGCGTATGAGATGCATTAGTAACTTGACACGGTTGCAACACTCATCCCTCATAGTTTTAAATTTGCTCCCCCTCTAGAATAATATAGACACGAATGGATAAAAAATGCTTCATAGCTGAATCCTCTACAATTTAATTTCAAGTTTGATACTACCTCTAGGAGAGGCTTCATACCCAAAGTCTCCCCAAGAGTGAGCGCGTTTATGTATGTATATTAAAATGATAACGTATTTGTTATAGTTTGATAGTTTCCTTTATCTGATGATAGACTGAGACTACGTGCTATACAAATTTTTGCTTTACAATTTTAAGATTTATATTTTGTAAACTACATCGTATATATTTAAAGTAACAATGCAATCAGCAGCTTTACGCAAGAAACGAAGGGCAGTCCTGAAATTAAAATATAATTCAAACCGATGATATCACACGCATCGTCAGCCAACATAAAAAGTTTAATTCGATGTGTCAATGTATATTTCAATGTTGCACACACTGTAGAACCTACTTCGGCAGAGAAACGAGCAGGATAACGATACCGGTTTATACTGTTGAGTGGCAAATTATTGTATAATTCTTGGTAACGATAACTTTACTGTTTTATATGAAAACCAATTACCAAGCAACAAATGTTTTTTCTGTCGGATATTGGGTAGAAACCTCTAAAACCTAAGAAAAACAAATATTTATGTAAGTACACTGTAGTAAGGTAGAAGTGTTGCCTTAAACCATCCAGTGACGTAAATAATAAAAAATCGTTTCATTTCATGCAGCCAGTAACATAACGGAGGAAGCATTGGTAACGTTTATATCAAGCAACTCCACTGACTATCGCCTGAAATGGGGATGGAAAATAACGTCGGGAAAATTACCCCATCAGTGCNTATATCAAGCAACTCCACTGACTATCGCCTGAAATGGGGATGGAAAATAACGTCGGGAAAATTACCCCATCAGTGCAGTTGGCCGGAATTGAACTCGCATCCTCCTGAATGCGAGCCAGACACGCTAGAGCGTGACAGTGCAAATTCGGTATGTAGACCTTAAGGTAGAAGTAGAGTGGCTTCCAATGAGCACTGTGACCGCCTGTGCAGCACTCGGAGTTGATTAAAAAGTGGTAAGTTACATACATCTTCAAAACTGTCAAAAAATAGTGCGATTTAAGTTGCAGGGGGAAATAATAAAGTTTATACTTTCTAACACTGAGAAATAGTGTGTTATAATTGGATTATTTCGATGTTTTTATAAACCAATTAAGTTTATTTCCTTTTTGGAAGCTTCAAAATACACATTCTACAAAAAAAACCGTAAACAAACAAGACNAAACCAATTAAGTTTATTTCCTTTTTGGAAGCTTCAAAATACACATTCTACAAAAAAAACCGTAAACAAACAAGACTATTATAATTAGATACCCGGAAATTTCACTGATTCATTTGGAAACAAGCTAGACTCCACAGTAGTTTGTTTTCTCAAGCCTCAGTTAGTTGTTCATTGTTTGATGCTCCAATTTTACTCCAAACGAGGTATCACGGTATTCTGTCNGTTCTCAAGCCTCAGTTAGTTGTTCATTGTTTGATGCTCCAATTTTACTCCAAACGAGGTATCACGGTATTCTGTCGTGTTTTTCTTGCTGATTAGTTATTGACTCAAATTCGTTCAGGGCGTGACTAACCAACTGTGATCCAATCCAAATGTACAATGTGTTTGAAGTCTTAACTTGTACCCAAATTAATTCGCGAAATTTCCGGGTCTCTACTATAGGGACAGGTGTTTTCGCAAAAATATTTATGGTCATGCAAGACTTCAATATCCTACGTCCATAACCCCAATTTCCTTTGGTTATTGGCCAGGTGTCTACGTGCGAAGACACGCTCTTATTTGATTGGGCCAATCGTAATGCAGTAATCCGATACCGAACGTCTATGATTCGCGGACAGGCACTTGGGGCGGGTGACATTTAAAATCATCCAACCACGAATGCGCATAAAAAGAAAAGCGTTTTAGAGTACAACTGGTCTTGAAGTCTTTTCGCGAAAAACACCTGTCCCTACTAAATATAACAGTTATCCTTATTGCATATATTTAAAGTTGGTGATAATGTTTACATATATTATATAATCACACAAAATGTTGCAACGCCGTTCGCCAGTAAGCTCCTGGTATAACGTACCTACCAGCCGGTAGCGCAGAGAATAGGGAACCTTCCGCAGCATGGAGTAGTCATTCAGACACAAGGCCCTTTACCCGTTTCAAAGCCACGCGTAACGAATCAAAGAATGGGTACGCCCACATCAAAGGAACTGCCACGCCATTTTGTCTCTATGTACTTATCTATTGTGTGCTTCAACCGTAAGACCTCCATATTGCGAGTCACTGACGTATGACGAAATCACGAATAGGTGAATCGAACAGGTAGGTCAGTGTAAGAAACTCAGTTAAGAAAAGAAACCGCGCTGGCTGAGCGGTTAGCCTGCTCCCCTCCCATTAAGCCGAACCGGGTTTAATCCCGGCGGGGCCCTTCCCGGATTTTCGCAAGTGGGAATCGTGCCGTACGATGCCGCTGGTCGGTGGGTTTTCTCGAGGTTCTCCAGTTTCCCCCGCCCTTGCATTCCGGCGCTGCTCCATTCACGCCTCTTTTCATTCTCATCGGCTTGTTGCTAAGAGCCGCTCAAATCACTAAACTCAGTTGAGAAATATTTTTTTTCTTCGGTTCAGTGACGTATAGGACAGACTCCACAATTGTGTATGTATGCTAGAGACTCAGNGAGAAATATTTTTTTTCTTCGGTTCAGTGACGTATAGGACAGACTCCACAATTGTGTATGTATGCTAGAGACTCAGTCATAGTCTGTTCACAATAACTTCACAGTTTTGAATCAAACATTTGAAAAACCACTCCATGTAGGGCGTGTTTGGTTGCTTCCTAGATATGTCACGTGAGTGGGCGAAGAGTGAAGAGATTTAGCAGCTCTTAACATCGAGGTCTTGAGAGCCGAAAATAGGTCACCTATCGCAGGCGTTTTATACTTACTTCTACTAACGTAAACGTGTTAAATGTTTGGTTGAACGAGTACTTTACAAATTATAACTTTTCATTTGTAATTAATATGGATAAAATAGGCAGGCAGAATGTGTGTTGGTAATGTCTAGTAATAAGTAGTTATCATGCGAACTGTTATTAAAATTAGTACGCACGAATGTGGTGCGTTGTTCTATTGGTGTAATTTTCTAGACTTATTTAAGCTTCAACAGCGTGACGCGGAGGAATACCTTGCCCTTAGAAGTATAGCATGGCTTCAGGAAAGTTGGAAGTAACAAGAATGGATTATTAACCATGTTCACTCAACAGTCATGTTTTACCCTTTATCGTGTAGCACGGTGTTCCGTCAATTTTATTTCCTAGTATAACTGCTATAAACTTAAAGTAGTATAATAAACATTCATAATATTAACCAAAATTCTTAATACNGTTATAAACTTAAAGTAGTATAATAAACATTCATAATATTAACCAAAATTCTTAATACGTGATTTTGATGAACTTTTATTTTTACACGTAATCCGTTGCAAAGCTTTTTTTTTATGTTGAAAAAAAAAATCAAGAAAATGGCATTCACAGACATAAGAGAACGTTCAAGATTAACTGTTAACATAGATTAATCTAAACAAGTAAAAACTAAGTAAGAAAAGNCACAGACATAAGAGAACGTTCAAGATTAACTGTTAACATAGATTAATCTAAACAAGTAAAAACTAAGTAAGAAAAGACAAAGACACCATAATAAATTATCAAACAAACGAACAAGTAGGACATTAAAAATATACAGTATGTTTGCAAAGAAGTGAGACAGCACAGACGAATACAGAAGGTTGTAAACTACGGCAGAGTTGAGAAGTATGACAGAGGAATATTTTACACGAGTTTGAAATATACTCTGTCGTTGAAAATAAATTTAGGAAATTCTCATGTCTTCGTGAAGTGCCAGGCTGAGAACGGAGAAAACAGCGACGCCAGTGCAGCGGGAAAGGAATCGCAGCACAGCTGTTGCCTGCTCACTTAAATGTTTCAACTGAGGAAGACTCAAATATCCGGTCAATTTGGTTTTGCACGTACCTGAGTGGTTATTGGTGAAACCGTTAACATACATATGGTTCTAATAGCTGCACACCATTACTTGCTCAAGACATGGGAATGTTAATGTTTGCTTGTGGCGAAAGGATACGAAACGAGTATAAAAAATCACCGGCGATTTCGAAAATATTAATTTAACTGTAGGCCACATTTATAGATTAAATTAATTCACCGCAGTTGCGCCCCGTGTGTTTGCAGGGCGTTGGCGCGCGTCATGAAAGTAGTTCTGAGAGAACTGTACACGAAAACTTCCACGATTGGCCGCCGCTTCGCTCTAAGTCTGCCGACCTACTTTTCCANGAGAAATATTTTTTTTCTTCGGTTCAGTGACGTATAGGACAGACTCCACAATTGTGTATGTATGCTAGAGACTCAGCCATAGTCTGTTCACAATAACTTCACAGTTTTGAATCAAACATTTGAAAAACCACTCCATGTAGGGCGTGTTTGGTTGCTTCCTAGATATGTCACGTGAGTGGGTGAAGAGTGAAGAGATTTAGCAGCTCTTAACATCGAGGTCTTGAGAGCCGAAAATAGGTCACCTATCGCAGGCGTTTTGTACTTAATTCTACTAACGTAAACGTGTTAAATGTTTGGTTGAACGAGTACTTTACAAATTATAACTTTTCATTTGTAATTAATATGGATAAAATAGGCAGGGAGAATGTGTGTTGGTAATGTCTATTAATAAGTAGTTCTCATGCGAACTGTTATTAAAATTAGTACGCACGAATGTGGTGCGTTGTTCTATTGGTGTAATTTTCTAGACTTATTTAAGCTTCAACAGCGTGACGCGGAGGAATACCTTGCCCTTAGAAGTATAGCATGGCTTCAGGAAAGTTGGAAGTAACAAGAATGGATTATTAACCATGTTCACTCAACAGTCATGTTTTACCCTTTATCGTGTAGCACGGTGTTCCGTCAATTTTATTTCCTAGTATAACTGCTATAAACTTAAAGTAGTATAATAAACATTCATAATATTAACCAAAATTCTTAATACGTGATTTTGATAAACTTTTATTTTTACACGTAATCCGTTGCAAAGCTTTTTTTTTATGTTGAAAAAAAAATCAAGAAAATGGCATTTACAGACATAAGAGAACGTTCAAGATTAACTGTTAACATAGATTAATCTAAACAAGTAAAAACTAAGTAAGAAAAGACAAAGACACCATAATAAATTATCAAACAAACGAACAAGTAGGACATTAAAAATATACAGTATGTTTGCAAAGAAGTGAGACAGCACAGACGAATACAGAAGGTTGTAAACTACGGCAGAGTTGAGAAGTATGACAGAGGAATATTTTACACGAGTTTGAAATATACTCTGTCGTTGAAAATAAATTTAGGAAATTCTCATGTCTTCGTGAAGTGCCAGGCTGAGAACGGAGAAAACAGCGACGCCAGTGCAGCGGGAAAGGAATCGCAGCACAGCTGTTGCCTGCTCACTTAAATGTTTCAACTGAGGAAGACTCAAATATCCGGTCAATTTGGTTTTGCACGTACCTGAGTGGTTATTGGTGAAACAGTTAACATACATATGGTTCTAATAGCTGCACACCATTACTTGCTCAAGACATGGGAATGTTAATGTTTGCTTGTGGCGAAAGGATACGAAACGAGTATAAAAAATCACCGGCGATTTCGAAAATATTAATTTAACTGTAGGCCACATTTATAGATTAAATTAATTCACCGCAGTTGCGCCCCGTGTGTTTGCAGGGCGTTGGCGCGCGTCATGAAAGTAGTTCTGAGAGAACTGTACACGAAAACTTCCACGATTGGCCGCCGCTTCGCTCTAAGTCTGCCGACCTACTTTTCCATCGCGAGCACGTTAAAATTTTCAAATTAGTTAAAATTTTCATATTAGTCATCTCGTTTCTAGCAGAAAACACGAAGAGGATAAGTTTCTCTATCTTCCAAACGATGTAAGCTATATATCAAAAATGTTCCCTGTAGATTTTATTATTACTGTTTTTTTTTACTCGTTTCGATACTGCAAAGATGTACGCCTCTGGTATGATTTTTTATTTTCCTTTTCTTTTTTNTTTTTTTACTCGTTTCGATACTGCAAAGATGTACGCCTCTGGTATGATTTTTTATTTTCCTTTTCTTTTTTTTTTTGTGTTAACGAGCAATTCAAACACACAAAAGACTCTGATCTCTGCTATAATATAAAATCTTTATACNTTTTTTTTTTTGTGTTAACGAGCAATTCAAACACACAAAAGACTCTGATCTCTGCTATAATATAAAATCTTTATACAATAGCTTGACAAGTCATTGAAAGAAAAATTTCCTTCAGTACACTTCAATAAGCAGGACTTGTTCAGGAAAGAAAATAATATGGTTTGTATTGTGATTTTCCTTCCCTTGTGCATGCAGTGCGCTAATATCTGGAAATTTTAGTACATTTATTGTCAACACATTGTAATATTCAGTCATGTTGATCTTAGTGTACAAGGCCAATAAAGGGAATAGGAATTGAAAGTTGACGGGTTCAAATAAGGCATCAAACGCGGATATATTTTTTTGTGCGATTTTGTTTACGCAAGTTGAGATTGAAAGCCGAATGCGTTGGATCCTTCACTGTGCATATCGCATACCGCGAGGGGTAGCGAAGTGGATTTAACTCTGTTTTTGGGTTTTTCGAGACATGATTACTTTATAGAAAACTACATAACACATCCGTACACGACACATAATTTTTTCCAACATGAATTTTAAACAAATTTTTTGCTGAGTGTGGCAAACATTTGGTTTATAGGGAAAGGGACACTCTGTGATTCATTTTTCGTTAATATTTACTCAGAAACACGCTCTTTGTATGATTCTTTCTCGTGATGTATATTCCCAGTTTGAGGTTTTTACAGTATTTTCGATATCTGGCCTTTCGATTCGAATACCTTCCTTTCGTTGAATGAGGTCAGTTTTACAATGCTGCGTTTGAGCCATGCATTAAATTTTATTGGAAGTGTGTTTATGTGGAGAGCCAACAGCAAAGTTTTTCCCCATTCGAGTTAAGCATGTGCAAATATCCTTCGAATACCCGCTCTTGTTTTGGAGGCATATGTCTCTGGACTGTGATGGAGTGCAGTTTGGGCCTCCACGAAACCATTGACATAAACCACCCCAGACCCTGCCACGCTTCGTGGTCGTGAAGGTTGCTGGCACGATGGCGGATGCTCATCCTGAACCCTTGGTTTTGTGGGAAGTGCACTCGTACGCTGCTGACAAAGAGACTGTACACGACGTATTTTGGCAGGTGAAGGTCCTACAGCTACGCAGGTTTTTGCATGCCTCTGCAAGTTATCGCACCTAGCAAATGCCATCCCACATTTTACACACTTATATGTCACTCGATCTGCAGTATTCGAACATTCATACTTTTCNACCTAGCAAATGCCATCCCACATTTTACACACTTATATGTCACTCGATCTGCAGTATTCGAACATTCATACTTTTCGTGTCTTCGAACACATTTGGTGAATTCAAACGACGTGTTATAGTAGCATCACGGGTGCTGAGGTAACGCCTTTGCAAATTAATTAGGTGATAAATATATAAATTTAAAAAAAAAACTCAAGTTCTTGTACCGTATTTTAGTAGGTTACATTCTTCCAGAGACTAGCTGGTCCGAACCGATATTCCAAATTTAAGCAGATTTGTAATTTCACGGGAACATATGTGCGTACTACATGCACGCTTGATAATATTCAGCGACCTGATTGAATTAAATATCTGAACTTACCAGTCAGAATTCTAAAAGACGAGGTGTGAGAGAGCGATCTGTCACATCTCGCATCAGACGAGAAACTGTGCCGAAGGTCGACATTTTTTCCCTTTATATACTTTCCCCACATTAGCGTGCTCTGGCGGACAAATATGAAAATAAGAACGGTAGGGGTAAGGGATTAAACGTGGGTGAATAATTGGTTGGGATAAAGTGGTGAGGTGAGGTGTAATAGAATAAATACTCAAATTCAGTGGTCATTTAATTAGCATTAAAACGAAAAATGATTTTTGATCGGTCTTAATTAAAGTTTTTAATACAAACACATAATCGATTTAATAAATTAAGCATGTAGATATACCGCTGATTGGGAAAATATATTTTTTTAATAGGATGAAAAATTACAAGTTTTTGTATATCTATGAAACAAATACGAGTGCAGATTGCTCACTTTACGGCTGAATTGTCAGAAATAANACGAGTGCAGATTGCTCACTTTACGGCTGAATTGTCAGAAATAAGCTGGTACCGACACCTCCCTCGGCAGTGAAATCGAGAAATTAAACCTACCTATGTGTTGAAAATAGAATCCAATATGGAGGGCACCGAAAGCACCACTTATACTTTAAAAACATAAACATATATGGCTGCCACCTGGTGGCTAAACAGGCAGGTCTTCTGGTGACTAAATCGGTATTTAATACGCTAGTGCCACCTAGGTGTTGAAAATATAAACAAATTACAAACGAAAAAACCAAGATGACAGAATGAGTATGCTTGAGAGCTGGTGGGGATAGATATCTGCCGACTAATTGGTGGTGGGGGTGGGGTAATTAGCCAATGAGAAACATTAGCGGAGCAATTAAATATATTGGAAGAGGGTGACGGAGGTGGGGCAAGTAGCCAATGAGAAATATTGGCGGAGCAATTAAATATATTAGAAAAGGGAGTGGAAGGTGTCAGTCGTCTGCTGGGTGGGGTGCTGGGGGGACCTCCAGCAATGGTTAAACAAATGAAAAACGAAAAACTATGATGGCGTCCTCCAAAAATGTATAGACAAATGACAAACAAAAAAAACTAGGATGGCCGCACACAATAGAATGAGTATTGGAGAGGGGTGGTGATGGTGAAGGGTTTCTCCGGAAATATAAGTATTTTTAAATAAATATTTTAATAATAAATTATTAAATTATAAATTTTTACAATACATTTTGTAATAATTAAAAAAATATTTTTAATAATTTTTAATTTTTTTTTTATTAATTTTTGGGTTTTTAATTTTACAGGTCATCGGAATCAAGGCTAAAGGCCACCGGGATTAAGGTCAAATGTCAAGGACAAGGGCACCTGGATCAAAGATGGCCGCCGGCCGGAATTACAGCGCACGAACAGCTCCGACGCTCTAGTCCCAGGTCCCGATGTGCCAAAGTCCCCATAATCTCTATATTATTTACATTATCGCACCACTACTAATTTTGCTATCAATGCAATTAACACTGGCGCTCAGATTAAATATTTGGCTACCTAGCTATCCCCTCAATTAATACTCTCAGTGCTTCCAGATCTGCAGACGTTTTTCTAGTTAACATTCACTGCGAAAGTTGTACAAAAGAGTCGTTATTATTTTCACCTACAGCTATTAAAATTAATTTATTTGTTTGAATATCACTTATTACATGCTTATGGCGTAACTTGATTTTAATTTATTAATTATCCATTGTCCCCATCCCACTTGTGACACCAGTGTTACAAGGATGCTTGTGGGGTGTATCTGAGTTCGTGAGGGATAGATGTCTTAATAATAATAAAATAACAAAATTTTATTTCTAATTTACCCACACAGCTGTTCTTTACAGCATTAAATTATCCATTTC
This sequence comes from Clitarchus hookeri, assembly GCA_002778355.1. Taxonomy (NCBI): domain Eukaryota; kingdom Metazoa; phylum Arthropoda; class Insecta; order Phasmatodea; family Phasmatidae; genus Clitarchus; species Clitarchus hookeri. Next base: position 15,599 of record NQII01004839.1, on the reverse strand, counting down.
TACTCTTACTCTTTTAATTTTTTAGTGAGCGCAATATTATATGTATATTTCAATTCTAATAAACGCCCTTCTCAATATTGCTGTTTCGTTAGTCAATTACTAATACTTATCATTAATACACTTTCATTATGTCTGTTTCCATCATTTGTAATGTCTTCCACTCACGCACCCACTCAAATATTCCAGCCTGCCAGCCTCACCCTTTACTTCTTGATACTTGCAGTCGTAGATTTCCCTGCCTCTGGTCACTTCTCTCGCCGCTCGTCGTCTATCGCTTAAACTCAGTGACTCATCCATTCAACAACTCTCGGCCCGGAGGCCCGTCGCACAATTTATACTCTGCTGGCCTTGACATGGAAAGTTTGATGCGCCCCGAGTCACACTAAGAGAAACTAGGGCAGCAAAAAACTCTTCAGATAAATACAGAACCTCATTATAACCTGAGTCAGCAGAGCGCGCCCCAAAAGGATTATCGTATCTGCTCAATTTTTGGTAATAGATGCGTGGCTCTTGGTTTAGCGCGCGCCTGTAATTCAAAGCATTCCATTGACTTGCCGCCGCCGCTATCATATAACTCCTGTCCTTCACTTCCACTCGCTCGCGCGGGATGAGAAGGATCGAGCGTGTAACAGTATTATCCAAACTGCGACTCCAGCTTCTTCAGGCAAAGAAAATTCTGCTTTAAGGAAATGTGGCTGATCTCGGTTATGAATCTCCGGCTTTCTCAGGGTTTGCGTTCCTCCTCCTTTGTTCCTCTTGTATACCAATATCGTACTGTTGCATCACATATCAGATCATTAGAGATGGTGGTTTATCGGGGGAAGAGTTTACTGTTTGCTAGTATTCAACGTAGTGTACACATGTTTGAGAGTTTTCTTTCCTTATTGGCTGTAATGTATGTATGAAGATACTCCCCAATTTCACTGGGCCAATGAGGATTCTGATACTATACGGCTGAACGTTCGTGATGAGTATGCAAACAACTTTGCAGAGTGAAAACCTTGTTCATCAAATCATGAAAGAATAAACTAGTTGAGTGTTATATAAATATGTTGGCTCGAAAAAAATTTCGCAAATTTACATCATCTCTACAGATCTTCTATCTAATATTTAAGGGGATCATGGACAAAATATGTTTAGTAGGCGTGGCGTTTGAATTTCGCCGGTGTAAAAAAGAGGCAATCCCGTCAAACGTCCCTCCAGTTACGTATAAGCTACGCGCTATGGTTCCACAGTACGTAAGAATACAAGAAGCGAAACAGCTGCTTATACAGCTAACTCCAGGCACAAGGCTCGTTCCCGGCACCTCGCGTAGCCAATTAGAAAATGGGTACGCCCACATAAAAGAGACCACCCCAGCATTTCGCCCCCGTGTACTTTTATACTCTGTAATATTGCGATGCATTGCAACTACAACATAATCCAAATATTAGAGCATTTTGTGAGTTTTGCGATATTATGAATATTTTCAATAGATCAATGTTAGAGATATGGTAATGTTTGCATTTTTATAGTATATCAATATCATGATACTTCAAATATTTCAAGAAATGTATTATCTACGTTATAAACATTTGTATTTTATATTATTTATTCATGCTATTATTATTCTCGGTATTATTATTGCTGACATGTCTACTTTTACTAAGAAAGTTTACGATGGCAATATTTGCGATATTTAAGGACGCCTTTTTTTCACGAAAAGATATTTTATTTTTCTAGTTGTATTTTAAAACACTTCAGTTAAGAATTACTTCCACGAAAGGATAGTTGTTAACTGTTACACGTCTTAGGTTCCAACTTATAGCAGAGTAACCTATCAGTGAGTGGCCCAGCCATACACCAAAGTGTCTTTTCCCGAAAACCCGCGGCAAATGATGGAGGAGCATTGCAGGCGTGTAGGTGGGATATCGAAGCGAAGACTTCGTGGAACTCTTTTCGCAAAAATCTAGTATTGCTAGCAATATCGATAAGAGCAACATTTGTGACGTAGATTCTAACGAATCAATATAAGCGGTATTTCAAAAAATGCTATATCGCCGTAGAGTTTCAATACTCCATGGAGCGGTACGTCGCATTGTTAGCTATAGTGTGTTCCACGGTAAACTGAGCACTTCCGAAAGCCCTGCTTATGATCTACTTTTATGCACGTTGTGTATTCTTCCGCCTTACGTAAAATTAACATTGCCATCGACCTCATCACTTTATTCATGCGTCGGTCAAGGGAAGTGATCAGGCCCATGGTAATGTTAATTATACATGCTGTTTAAGAATGCACGAGATGCTTACAGACAGATCTTAATCAGGACTTTCGGAAGTACTCATTTTACCGTGAATAGACTGTATATGGAATGTCATTTGCATTGAAGTAATGTGCGTAACTTTTTCTTGGGTACTTGAAGCGTAGCCATTTGTTACAGACATATTTGTTACATTTTTATGTTTGCAAGCATAGGTTAGGTTGGCGAGAATATCCTAGCCGCAGCTGGAACGGCCATTTTCTCAGTTTGGCCGGGATGAACGCATCCGCTACTCTCGGCGTCGTTCGTTTCTGAAACCTGCAGCTATAGGAAATACGGAGCAGTCCTGTGTTCTGCACGTCGGGAACAAGTTTTCGTTTTTCGTTATTACAGGGCGCGTTTCGGTACAGGCGTCCGTAAAAGTTTCCACGCGTATACAGGAAATTTTAACAGTACATCCGTTTAATCTTGTTCTGATGGCATTTCATTGGCTTGCAAGATTTCTAAAAGGCAAATGTTCATTCATTTCAGATCAGTCATATTTTGCTACATTTCAAAATAAATAACTTTAANAAGCGAAACAGCTGCTTATACAGCTAACTCCAGGCACAAGGCTCGTTCCCGGCACCTCGCGTAGCCAATTAGAAAACGGGTACGCCCACATAAAAGAGACCACCCCAGCATTTCGCCCCCGTGTACTTTTATACTCTGTAATATTGCGATGCATTGCAACTACAACATAATCCAAATATTAGAGCATTTTGTGAGTTTTGCGATGATATGAATATTTTCAATAGATCAATGTTAGAGATACTGTAATGTTTGCATTTTTACAGTATATCAATATCATGATACTTCAAATATTTCAAGAAATGTATTATCTACGTTATAAACATTTGTATTTTATATNTAGTATATCAATATCATGATACTTCAAATATTTCAAGAAATGTATTATCTACGTTATAAACATTTGTATTTTATATTATTTATTCATGCTATTATTATTCTCGGTATTATTATTGCTGACATGTCTACTTTTACTAAGAAAGTTTACGATGGCAATATTTGCGATATTTAAGGACGCCTTTTTTTCACGAAAAGATATTTTATTTTTCTAGTTGTATTTTAAAACACTTCAGTTAAGAATTACTTCCACGAAAGGATAGTTGTTAACTGTTACATGTCTTAGGTGCCAACTTATAGCAGAGTAACCTATCAGTGAGTGGCCCAGCCATACACCAAAGTGTCTTTTCCCGAAAACCCGCGGCAAATGATGGAGGAGCATTGCAGGCGTGTAGGTGGGATATCGAAGCGAAGACTTCGTGGAACTCTTTTCGCAAAAATCTAGTATTGCTAGCAATATCGATAAGAGCAACATTTGTGACGTAGATTCTAGCGAATCAATATAAGCGGTATTTCAAAAAATGCTATATCGCCGTAGAGTTTCAATACTCCATGGAGCGNAGATTCTAGCGAATCAATATAAGCGGTATTTCAAAAAATGCTATATCGCCGTAGAGTTTCAATACTCCATGGAGCGATACGTCGCATTGTTAGCTATAGTGTGTTCCACGGTAAACTGAGCACTTCCGAAAGCCCTGCTTATGATCTACGTTTATGCACGTGGTGTATTCTTCCGCCTTACGTAAAATTAACATTGCCATCGACCTCATCACTTTATTCATGCGTCGGTCAAGTGAAGTGATCAGGCCCATGGTAATGTTAATTATACATGCTGTTTAAGAATGCACGAGATGCTTACAGACAGATCTTAATCAGGACTTTCGGAAGTACTCATTTTACCGTGAATAGACTGTATATGGAATGTAATTTGCATTGAAGTAATGTGCGTAACTTTTTCTTGGGTACTTGAAGCGTAGCCATTTGTTAGAGACATATTTGTTACATTTTTATGTTTGCAAGCATAGGTTAGGTTGGCGAGAATATCCTAGCCGCGGCTGGAACGGCCATTTTCTCAGTTTGGCCGGGATGAACGCATCCGCTACTCTCGGCGTCGTTCGTTTCTGAAACCTGCAGCTATAGGAAATACGGAGCAGTCCTGTGTTCTGCACGTCGGGAACAAGTTTTCGTTTTTCGTTATTACAGGGCGCGTTTCGGTATAGACGTCCGTAAAAGTTTCCACGCGTATACAGGAAATTTTAACAGTACATCCGTTTAATCTTGTTCTGATGGCATTTCATTGGCTTGCGAGATTTCTAAAAGGCAAATGTTCATTCATTTCAGATCAGTCATATTTTGCTACATTTCAAAATAAATAACTTTAANGAGATTTCTAAAAGGCAAATGTTCATTCATTTCAGATCAGTCATATTTTGCTACATTTCAAAATAAATAACTTTAATGGCCACACTTCAGAAAAGTGTGAGTCTTAATTTCACTTAGCAAAATCAAGACGTGAATAAGTATCAACAGAATACCGATTACAGGACAGTATAATATTTTGAGTAGGAAATACGGAAAACCCATGTAATTAACTTCCTCATCATTCGCTGGAATTGGGGTGAGACATAGCTAGAGGAAAATCTGCTCCAAATTTTTTTGGTCGAGATGAAACCAACTGTCTTTTGGATGCGAGTCAGGTATGCTACGGTACGAAATATACTCCTGGTTCCGACAAAATTACGGGGGCTTGTGTTCGGATGAATCCAACAGGGGGATTGCCGTAGGGATGTACCTCTAGTAATCTGGATGCATACGCTTATCGTGGTTGTATTTTAATTTAATCGCTGTAAAATATTTATTAATTTTAATGTTGTTGTAAAAAAATGCGTCTCAAATAATTATGCACTTAAAATTTTGAGGTCTCTACGAAATATACTGATAAAATACACGATGTCTAACATTTTATTGTGGTGGGAATATTATTACGACGTCTTTTAAGAGCTGTTTAGTATTTATCACAAAAATAGTGCTTATTTTGTNTATTGTGGTGGGAATATTATTACGACGTCTTTTAAGAGCTGTTTAGTATTTATCACAAAAATAGTGCTTATTTTGTTATGAATAATATGCAGTTTCTTAGCCACTACTAAACAATCGCCTTAAGACCACTAAAAGTTCGGCAGTGTATATAGTCCAACACAACATTCTCCAGTGACAAAAACTTTATTTCAAANTATTGTGGTGGGAATATTATTACGACGTCTTTTAAGAGCTGTTTAGTATTTATCACAAAAATAGTGCTTATTTTGTAATGAATAATATGCAGTTTCTTAGCCACTACTAAACAATCGTCTTAAGACCACTAAAAGTTCGGCAGTGTATATAGTCCAACACAACATTCTCCAGTGACAAAAACTTTATTTCAAANTCTTAAGACCACTAAAAGTTCGGCAGTGTATATAGTCCAACACAACATTCTCCAGTGACAAAAACTTTATTTCAAAATTCAGAACAGTGGGTTGGCAGAACATGTCACTCGTATGGTGACTGCTTCAATTGTCCCTCAGTAACAATGTGAAACACCATCGCATTTTCCTGTTCCCCTGCGACCACTGAAAAAGGGGCAGCAGAAACACAAGGGCGAGTTCTAGCAGGACAAAAATATTACACAGAATAAAGTATAAAAAAAAGGGGCTCGCTTTGTAATAAAAAAGTGCTTCAGGGAGCGAAGGGGCACTATGAAACTCAACAACGTTTTACCAAGCACAGGTCAGAATCATAAAATCAGTCAACCTGTTACTAAGACAACACCATAAATTTCCTTAAAAAAAAAAANCCAAGCACAGGTCAGAATCATAAAATCAGTCAACCTGTTACTAAGACAACACCATAAATTTCCTTAAAAAAAAAAATATTTTAGGTTGAGTAACACTTATTCAAAATAAATTAATAAAAAATGCGGTTCCGGAGATTTTTTTTTAAAGAAACACGGTTGCTATAATAAACTGATTATAAGCAAAAAAAAAAAATACTGTGAAGTTGACAAGCGCGGATCGCTAGTGAGGTCGAGTAGTAAATGGAGCACAATATTAACACCGACAAAGGTAAGTTTTGGTTTTCCTTGTCACTATTATGCGCACAAAGACTCCATACGAAGGTCTGTGTTCACGACAACCACAAAGCCGTACTCGGCGTTCAATAATTGAGTCACGCCAGGGAGCGGACGCCAACCGCCAACTGTCCAACTTCCTCGCCCCCTCGGCGTGACGCCTTATTTCATTNCCAAGCACAGGTCAGAATCATAAAATCAGTCAACCTGTTACTAAGACAACACCATAAATTTCCTTAAAAAAAAAAAATATTTTAGGTTGAGTAACACTTATTCAAAATAAATTAATAAAAAATGCGGTTCCGGAGATTTTTTTTTAAAGAAACACGGTTGTTATAATAAACTAATTATAAGTAAAAAAAAAAAAACTGCGAAGTTGACAAGCGCGGATCGCTAGTGAGGTCGAGTAGTAAATGGAGCACAATATTAACACCGACAAAGGTAAGTTTTGGTTTTCCTTGTCACTATTATGCGCACAAAGACTCCATACGAAGATCTGTGTTCACGACAACCACAAAGCCGTACTCGGCGTTCAATAATTGTNATTTTTTTTTAAAGAAACACGGTTGCTATAATAAACTGATTATAAGCAAAAAAAAAAAATACTGTGAAGTTGACAAGCGCGGATCGCTAGTGAGGTCGAGTAGTAAATGGAGCACAATATTAACACCGACAAAGGTAAGTTTTGGTTTTCCTTGTCACTATTATGCGCACAAAGACTCCATACGAAGATCTGTGTTCACGACAACCACAAAGCCGTACTCGGCGTTCAATAATTGTGTCACGCCAGGGAGCGGACGCCAACCGCCAACTGTCCAACTTCCTCGCCCCCTCGGCGTGACGCCTTATTTCATTACTAGGGGGGCCTGTTTTCCGCAAAAAGGACTCCACGACTCTTTAGTTCAGATCAACTTTCGTGATTGGATGATTTTCATTTTCACGCGTTTTAGGGTGTTCAGTGTTGGAGTAACCTAATTCTTATTCCCCTGGCCAGGTAAGAAAATAACTTCCACAAAGACACACGGCCAGTAACCGAATAAAAGTTGCAAGTGTGCGCTTATGATATTGTAACCCATCTTAAACGTACGTATTTAGCCCCCCCTCCCTTCCCCTCCCCTCAAAAGGTGGCCATAATAATTAGCATTCACCACCACAAAGGTTACAATATAGAATGTTCGCGGATAACTGAGCACTTTTGAAAGCCCTGCTTAAGATCTACTTGTATTCACATCGTATATTCTTGCGCCATTGGTGAAATTAACATTGCCATGGACCTCATCACTTTATGATTGCGTCAGTCTAGTGAAACTGTTAGATTATTTTATAACTAAATATATGAAACATATTTTATGATTATTGCACTTATACGCATTAAAAAAGCAAAATAAATAATTTCATTATTCACAAATGTTCACGGAATACTTTTAATTCAACTTCAATGCAAGGATATACTTTCCCTTCGTCGTTATCGACTTTACAGGGCGCGTGTCAGTCAGTGTGCCGGTTGAAATACATGCAGGTAGGAGCAGTGCACTTTTTTCAAATGTTGATTTCAAAAGTGCTCAATTAACCGTGAACAGGCCTTACCACCATTGTACTTAAGGCGCCCGTCTACCTGGCGCTTGAACTGCGTTGCAGAGTGTTCGAAATACACGTTTTTCAACGAAACTATTAAGCGTGCGTCCAACGTGCTGATCTACGAAAAGAACACACACTTCAGACGAGAGCTGTTAAGTACTTTCAAAATATCACGTACGTTAGAAACATCAATTCAGAGTACTCCAAAACCGCTAAAAACGGCCTTTCCAAGGCGCTGTAGCTCAAAATGCACGCATCAGATACATACAAAACTACTATAGGGGCCTGCATTTAACCTTCCTAAAGACTTCCCACTAATAAAATAATATGGTCACTGCTGAAAGTCCCATAGGTACACGCAGCGCGACGAGGACACTGCACGCAAGCCTTGAGCTTAGCGGCGATGGCGTACTTGATGCGCGTGGCAGTGTCGCCCTTATCACTCCCGCGCTTCTCGGCCTAAACGTGGGAAAAAGTTCCAGATTGACGGGCGCCGTAAGAACACAGAGGTGAGTGAGCAGCTTGTGCCGCGAACCCCAGCCGCACGCGCCAGCAAAACGGCGTCATTTTCCAGCTTTATATCGGAAAGCCATTCGCCAATCAGTGCTTGGAGACCAAACTTGCCAGACGGCAATCAGACCAATAGGGAATATTCCGAAACGTGCAGTGGCCAATCAAGCATCCAAGGCTCGTTTCCAGAGAATCACGCCGTCAATGAGCAATCAAGTACGTATAAATAGGGACGCCTGTTTTCAGCGAAAAGATTTCAGCACAAGTTGTGTTCCAAAACACTTAGTTCAGAACCGCTTTGATGATTGCATCTTTTGAATTGTTACGCGGATGGTCAGTATCGGAGAAATTGAATTCTGATTTGCTCACTCGTGTAACAGACTCTCTTCGCACAAATACAAGCGGCCAATAGTCAAATGAAGACTGCAAGTGAGCACATGAGATATTAAAGTCTAGCGTCCGCTTAAATATTTTCGCGAAAAACCGGTGGCCCTGCGTATAAATAGGGGTAAAGAAATATCACGAAAAAATTTTCAAGACANAAATATTTTCGCGAAAAACCGGTGGCCCTGCGTATAAATAGGGGTAAAGAAATATCACGAAAAAATTTTCAAGACAAGTTTTATTTCAAAACACTCTAGCATCGTTTAGCTATCTTGATTGTCTAAATTACTTATTGACACGTGTTAAATGTCTGAACACGAATCACGTAGGAGCAGTGCCGACGTTGCCAAATTCTAAAAGGCCCGGTCAAATAAGAAGACGCCTTCTCAAGCAGACAGCGACCAATGGTAAAAGACAAACTACTGTTGGGTGCTTATAGTATTGAAGTCTACCGTGTACTCATATATATTTTTTTTTCGCAAAAAACACCAGCTTTACGTATAATTCACAGGAACTGCCACTTTAATTCGCTTCTGTACGCTTACCTATTCTGCAATAAGACTTTGTATCGAACTATTAGTAGCACATCGAGATCTACTCATGCATAAAAACAGTAATATTAAGCTTCAGTAAAAAAAATGCCCCATTAAAAATTTAACTGTTGAGTGATTTATTCATACCGAAAGCACTCAACAATGTTTGCACGTTAGAAAACTAATTTTTATTTTACATTTCTTGTCATAATATTTTTAAAAATAAAACACCTGGAAAGGTCATCTTCGTGATAAATTTTACTTGCAAAAACTGATGTTAAGGATATTTAAAGTAGTACAAAACGCACAGAAAAACTTTGTATTTATATTATTACGTCAGATAATTAGAAGTTCGCAGCTCAAAGTCCAATACATGTAAGTTACCTCCGGAAATATTGCACGCCAATTCTATTGCACGCCAATTCGGTGTCTCGAGCTTATAGAGACGAAGAAAGAGCTTAATTTGCGTGACTGTCTCGCCCGTAGCGCTCGCACACTTTTAGATGCGCTATAAACCATATTCTGAAACTATAAAAACCGTTATCGAATTGTTCCATCAAATGTTGTTTATTTTTACCAGACCGTGTGTTACCGGTTTTTCTGTGAAACCAGCACGTTTTCTTCCCAGCTGCAAGTAAAGGAAATATAAAAATTGTTGTCCCCAACGTGGCCCTAAAAAAAAAACTACCTGTATTGGTTTTATTCAAACAAAGGCCTCCCATTTATTGCAGTCTCTTTGTTACGTTGGTAATGGGGCTAAACCAGAAACCCCCAACCGACATACTTTTGAATCCGTGCCTGCTGCTGGAATGTAACTGGCGCATTCATTCTACGTATTAGCCGGGTCCGATAATGCGAATTATCGCCAGGCCAGCTGGTCGATGCGGCAAGCTCGACCGCTGGCGGGAGCATGTGTGCCGGTACCTGCGACCAATCGATGACCGCCAACCGCCAGCCGAGCGGTAACTCAACACGGCGCCATGCAATGGCCGGGCGGCGCAGGGGCACACAAACGTACAGAAACGGCGTCGTGGTTTCTTTGATGTGGGCGCGCCCATTCCCTGATTGACTGCGAAAGTCCCTGGAAACGCGCCTCGCGGTCAGATTGGCTCCTGCGTGCTGCGCAAGGTTCGGTATTGGCGGGGGCTGCCGGCTGGTGAGTAGGTCACCAGGCGCTGATTGACGAACNCCATTCCCTGATTGACTGCGAAAGTCCCTGGAAACGGGCCTCGCGGTCAGATTGGCTCCTGCGTGCTGCGCAAGGTTCGGTATTGGCGGGGGCTGCCGGCTGGTGAGCAGGTCACCAGGCACTGATTGACGAACGCCGTTCCGACATGTTTGTGGTGAGTGATGTACATTTTACTGCTGCGTGACCTCTTGAGAGCCGATGAGGGTGATTGAGGTGAGTATGGAGCAGAGCCGGAATGAAAGGGTGGGGGGAAATGGGAGATCCCCGAGAAAACCCACTGACCAGTGGCATCGTCCTGCACGATTCCTACATGCGAAAATCAGGGAGTGACCCGGCCGGGGATTGAACCCGGTTCGCCTTGGTGGAAGGCGAGCAGGCTAACCGCTCAGCCACCGTGGCCTCCGCAGTTAAAAGGATGATTTTGTGTATACATTTTGTTTCAAACAAATTTTGAAAAGTTAATGAAACACAGTTGTTGACTGGATTGAAATGTTTGTTGGAATCACCTGAATGACAGTTTTAAAGTGCGACACTTAGTAGGTAAGTAGGCTGAACGTCTCGTCGACAGCGAGGTCATTAGAGGCAGAACAACGGTCGGTAGGAACGGGGAAGGAATAGGCCAATGCCTGTCGTAACGAACCATCCCAGCATTTGCATGGACTTATTTAGGAAAGTCAAACCCAGGATAATCCGGACCGGGATTCGAACCCACGTGCTCCCGAATGTGTATTTACCACCTCGCTTGGTGAGATAATTGGTTCATCTGTGATGAGCGCTGAAGTTAGAGATTTTAGTTTATCGTAAAACATTAAACCAATTTATAGACAAACAAAAATTACACAGTTAGAAAAAAATTTCTTTATGGCATTCCGGTGACACCAGAAAACATCGTAAGCAGTAGCAAAATCTTTTAACTTGCGTGTCATTTCGAAATTTCACACTAGACCAAAATTGCAATTTTCATCATTCCGTAAATGTTAAGTGACGTGGTGGCAGAGCGGTTAGACTGCTCGCCTCCCACCAAGGCGAACCGGGTTCAATCCTCGGCCAAGTCACTCCCGGAGTTTAGCAAGTAGGAATCGTGCCGGACGATGCCGCTGGTCAGCGGGTTTTCTCCCGGATCTTCCGTTTCCCCCATCCCTACGCTCCGGTGCTGCTCCATTCTCACCTCATATCACCCTCATCGGCCCTCAAGACCTCGTTGTTAAGAGCCGCCCGAACCTTTCAACAACTCAACAACGTAAATGTTAGTTCTAAGAATTATTTTCCCCGTTTATTTTAATTTTTACTAGACCAGCATTTGACATCATATCACAAAAAAAAAAAAATTGCAAATATGATGTGAGTATACAAAATTATTTTGGACATTTGAACAGCATTAAGGTCGTCGCGAGGTCATTAACTCGTGTTCCTTTTAAACTCTGCTCCATTTTTGTCCATTTACCGTTTTTATTTATTTATTTATCGTATTACGTCTCGTTGGGGGCGAGGGTAGTTATTTAAAGCAGCAAGTTTTTCGGACGACAAGCAGGTGTGGGGAAGGAAGCGGCCACGCCTTGTATCAAACAACCATCGTGGCATTCGACTGGAGTGTTTCAGTAAACAAATGAGAGACCGAAAGCATTATGACTGAATAGGGAACCGAATCAAATCTGTGTCCTCTAGATTGCGAGTTCAGATAAATTACTGCTGCGCTATCTCATTCACTTCACATGTTCGGTTTTTTTTAAACAGCAGATTAGCTAATAAATGCAATTCCAGGAGAAAAAAAAACACGTTGGTTATTTGTAGAAACCNCATGTTCGGTTTTTTTTTAAACAGCAGATTAGCTAATAAATGCAATTCCAGGAGAAAAAAAAACACGTTGGTTATTTGTAGAAACCCGAAAATTTATTTAGTTCATTTGACATCTAGGCTATACTTGGCAGTTCTGTGTTAAAACCAGGTACTATCATCTGTCCATTGTCTGCTGTCTTCGTAATAATCACTTCAGCCTGTTTCTAAGTTGTAGGCATACGTAATTCGCTCGCTCTCTCCTTTTTGCGTATTTATGACTTTTTCGCAATCCTGCTGGACGTGTNCAAGGTTGTAGGCATACGTAATTCGCTCGCTCTCTCCTTTTTGCGTATTTATGACTTTTTCGCAATCCTGCTGGGCGTGTCAGGAAAGTAGAGGCCCAATTACGAAAGTTACAAGCAAATACAAATGTTTGAAGTCTCTATCTGGAAAATTATAACTCTTCAAATTCCTGGGTCCCGTGCTATTGGTAACTACTTTTTCCCTTTGAATGAACGTTTAATTTGTTTTAACGAATTTGTATTCCACGTGTAACTGAATAATATATAATAATGAAAGTAGCTTGAAAAACTTGATATTCTGTAAAAATAATTACTTTAAATTGTAAAATTTATCACCTTTTAAAAAATAATCCAGACTTTTCTTCTTAGTATGTTCGTGCCTCAATTAAAAAATAATATTTTATTGCAGACTCTGCAATGCAAAAATCTGAAACCTTCGACATTTTCGTGCATGCCGAGAAAAGGATAATTTCGAAACAAATATCACTCGTGTAGTATTATCTTCCGTAGTTAAAAGGCTCGTTGGAAAATTTCGGGGAATTTTTTTTTTACTTTCCGTTGAATCGGCGGACTTAATTACGCATGAAATCGGAACGCGAACATTTCGCTTTGTTCGGTGCGTGGTCTTCTATTTTTCAACTGCAGTTCCATTCGATCCCGACCGGGGGAACAAATAAAACGACGCCAGTAAATCAAATTTGCTCTGCGGAAATCCCAGATGGGTCGAGANAATTTCGTGCACGCCGAGAAAAGGATAATTTTGAAACAAATATCACTCGTGTAGTATTATCTTCCGTAGTTAAAAGGCTCGTTGGAAAATTTCGGAGAATTTTTTTTTTACTTTCCGTTGAATCGGCGGACTTAATTACGCATGAAATCGGAACGCGAACATTTCGCTTTGTTCGGTGCGTGGTCTTCTATTTTTCAACTGCAGTTCCATTTGATCCCGACCGGGGGAACAAATAAAACGACGCCAGTAAATCAAATTTGCTCTGCGGAAATCCCAGATGGGTCGAGNTGATCCCGACCGGGGGAACAAATAAAACGACGCCAGTAAATCAAATTTGCTCTGCGGAAATCCCAGATGGGTCGAGAAGGCTGCGTCGTTGTTGGGTTTTCATCGCGGAGTTTTTACACTCTTTATCGTGGGGTATAAGTGCACGCTCCTGTAAGAGCCCCTTGTATACCCAATTGGTACCTAATCACCAAAGGCACTAGGGTTGGGGAATGGTGCCAACTTCTCCCCCTCCCTTTTTCATCCCAAGCTAACCCTTATTTTGGTCTTCACAACTAGTAATTTACCTGATGTGGGTGGCATTCAATGATCCAATTACGCAAAGCCACGTGCATTGAGAGATAAATTAGTTCGGCCCAACGAAGTAATTTCTCGGGCCAGAAAATCACTGGTTTGAATCGTTGAAACCAGACAGTTTTTTGGAAAAAATAATAAACTGCTCGAAATCAGAGTTATTCTTCTGACAAGAATCTTACCATCACCTTTAAAAGGTTCCTCGGTTGAAAACTTTTTGGAAGTAAATTATGTATTCAGTTATAACGTAATACAATTTTCATGAATCTTATGGTCATAAGTTATGTCCAGAGACATGCAAAATTTGCGTTATTATTTAACATCAGGCTAAACTTTACAGTACTGTGTATATTTGAGGCGGTGTCGTTTCCCCATTGGTTGATGCGTATATGCAAGGTCACTCCCTTTCTGAGTGAACTGCATGTGATTGGGTCACACAATTGGAAAGTGTTCTTATTGGTGCAGAGTTATCCAGGGCGTATCAAATAAAGTATGGTCCAATGACAAACGTATTAAAAAAAAAGTGTTTAATTTTCAACGTCTCTCCAAATAATAACGCTAGTTTTACAGGCCTCTAATGCCTCGCTCAAATAACCATAAGACATAATTAGAAATATTAATTGGCACTGAGACTACTCTAATGTAATATGTAAAAAATATTGTACAGAGAAATTAATTTTACAGGGGACGCATCTGAACGTAAGTCTTTCAATGAGACGTTCAGGAATATACTTACTTTTCATGTTTCCCCGGCAAACTACTGTGTACACGGCTGCTAGTGTTAACTTCAAAAGTTAAATCATGAGCAGTTTACGGTCGGGGATAGTTTTCCACGTGTCGATTTCAAACGGGTTNGTGTTAACTTCAAAAGTTAAATCATGAGCAGTTTACGGTCGGGGATAGTTTTCCACGTGTCGATTTCAAACGGGTTTGACTAAACGTTAAACCAGCTCTGGTCACATTCACACAAACAGCAAGGTGTTCTTATAAACCTATCATTAGGGCCACCGGTTTTTCGCGAAAAGATTTAGACACAGGCTAGACTTCAACTTGTTACCGGCATTTTTGCAAATTTCCTTTCGCTATTGGCCGCGTGTCTGTGCCAGAAGACATTTTATTGTTGACTTGGCTAATTACAATAAAGCTATCCTGGCACTGAGCATCCTTGATTGGCTGGCATAATCTTAAGACGTGCGAGAGAGTTAAAATCATCAAACCACTGCACTTGTTCTGAACTAACGTGTTTTAGATTATAACTAGAAGTGGAATCTTTTTGCGTAAAACATGTGGTTATACCCATCATCCCAAATAATGTATGCCTAAATTTGGATACACAAGCTCTTTGTCCAGTTCTCTAGAGGAACTCATGAAAAAAAAATCAGTCTTACTTACAGGTAAACATCTTTCTTAAATCCCGGTATGCGATTTCCATAATTTTCCACTCAATTCCATGATACANCTAACGTGTTTTAGATTATAACTAGAAGTGGAATCTTTTTGCGTAAAACATGTGGTTATACCCATCATCCCAAATAATGTATGCCTAAATTTGGATACACAAGCTCTTTGTCCAGTTCTCTAGAGGAACTCATGAAAAAAAAATCAGTCTTACTTACAGGTAAACATCTTTCTTAAATCCCGGTATGCGATTTCCATAATTTTCCACTCAATTCCATGATACACCTTTCGCAAGAGCTAGACTGTCCGCCTCCCACCAAGGCGAACAGTGCTCGATTTCCGGCAGGTTCACTCCCGAGTTCCCG
>NQII01004838.1:158041-181980 GCA_002778355.1 Clitarchus hookeri | reverse complement strand
GCAGAAGTGCCGCAAGACGACGTGGCATGGACTCGACTAATGTCTGAAGGTATGCAGGAGGCAATTCACACCACGAATCCTGCAGGGCAGTCCACAAATCCAATCTGCGCCAATTTGAGAAAGGGTTGCTGCACGTCTGTCACGTTTAATGATTCTCATCAGTCATCGTTTGTCACGTTCTTTCACGATCTTTTTCCGGCTGCAGCGATGTCGAAGATGTGATGTTTTACCAGATTCCCGATATTCACGGTGCACTTGTGAAATGGTCGTACGCGAATATCCAAATGTTATCGCTACCTCAGAGATGCTATGTCCCATCTCTCGTGCGCCGACTATAACACCACTTTCAAACTCACTTAAATCTTGATAACCTGTCATTGTAGCAACAGTAACCGATCTAGCTGCCGACCGCATCACGTTACTCTAATTGGTCCCATACCTCTTTTATTTGCATACGCACGCCTATACCAGTTTTTTTGGCTCTTCATTGTACATTCCATCGCTGCTCCATCTTCACTTCATTTCACTCTCGCAGGTGGTCAAGACGTTGCTGTTAAGCTTTGACCAGATCGTCTCAACTCAACTCAACTTTTTAAATCAACCTTTGAAAAAAAATCCCTGCTCATAACTGCATTCGTTTTAATGGCCACACTGAATGACATGCTTCCGGTTAAGTTGGCAGCAACGTAGGAAATAAAGGAAATAAAGTTCAATTTCTCTCTCTCTCTCTCTCTCTCTCTCTCTCTCTCTCTCCCATATGTTTATATTTTTAAAATTGCTCAATATGAGAAAATGTTTTGCATATTTTAAATTTTTTGCAGCGTATGGTTTATTTGTAAAGTACCTAAATTTTGCATAGTATAACTTGAAGTTAAATTAAACTTTTCAGTCACCATTAAAATTTTTTCCTTAAACAACTTTGTTTATTTTGTTTGTACGCCCTAAAAACACTCAAATTGTGGTTTTGGCATTCCATAATGCAAAAACTACACGATTAAAAAAAAACATTTTGTGGGAGCAAAGAGTGCTTACGGGTCTTGTATTCAAATTAAATGGTAATTCGTACCACAAGAAAATAATGATTTGGGGGGGGGGGACCAGTGTCCTTCACTCATTCTGATTCACTGTACACAAGCGTGTACATTACGCACAGGACGATTAAATTTGGTCGAACTATACACTGGAAGGGTGGAGTGGAAAGTAGAGAAGAGATATGGGCGGTTCTAAACAACGAAGTATTGAGAGCTGATAAGGGTGAAACGAGGTGGAAATGGAGTAGCACTGGAATGCAATGGCGCGGGAAACTGGATATCGCAGAGAAAACCCACCGACCAGCGGCTTCGCTCGGTACGATTCCCAAACTGGTAAGCTCAATACTCAATGCATTGCCTGCTGGTAACTGGTTGTTAGACCGTGCTATTGCTCTGGGTTACGACTGGTTCATATTACCGTCACCGAACTCAAAGCCTACAGCACGTTGGTTGTGATAACTATAAGCTCTTTACGGTTATTTGGCCACTTTTGAAATCAGCCTTTGAAAAATGTCACTGCCGTTACCTGAAGAGGGGCATGTGGCTGCGTGTTCAAGGTCAGGAAGCGAGGGAGCGATAACGGCGACACTAGCACGCACTCCTAGAACCTCATCTCACCTATGTGAAGGCACGCAATGTTTCCGTCGTGACGCAGTACTGTGCAAATTGTATCTGTAACAGTTGGACTTTATCTCTCACAATGAAAGACCGCAGATTAAGCTACGCCCGTACAGTAGTGCCTCTCTCTTACCCGCGTAAGGAAACTGCATAGGCAAGCTTTAAAATCGCGATTTTTAATAATTTTTACAAAAATGTTTCCTCCATGAATACATTTAATATGATGACAGTAAAACAAAATAAGGCATAAATAATAATGGTTTTATACTTTTTTACCTTTTGGATAAAAAGTCGTATTTCCAGAACCTTTATTTAACGATGCGCCTATTCGCGCAAACAACGATTTCACAGAAAACGTTCAGCACACACTCATCTTAACGCCCAGCTAAGTATGTTACGGCGGAAGGAAAGTAGTTATATGCCTTAATGTTACATTAAAAGTGTTAGGTAAACGTGCGTGAACAATTACATGTTTTTAGCTTTCTGTTTTTTAATGCGTATAAGTGTAAAACTTCTACTCTCCTAATAATTCCACAGTTACACTTGATTTACATACACATGTATAAAGTTAACAGGCCAGTAGTAGTGTTAATTTAACAAATGGCGGAAGAAAGCACAACATGAATACAAGCAGATGTTAAGCAGAGCTTTCAAAAATGCTCAGTTTACCGTGAACGACGTAGAAACAATTCCTGTGTCAGCTAATTTACAGCAGTAATCAGCATATTTCTTATTTGCGATAACTAGAACCATTAAGGCTCGGCATCACCCATAACATAGGATTATTTCATTTAGTGCTAATTTTAAGTTACTGTGAAGTAAAACTAAAAAATTTGATTATAGAAATTTAATTATTTGCCCTGCTACGTTTATAACCATAAATAAGTAATTTTATTACAAATAGCAAAATAAAATTTTTTTAAATATAAATGCGTGCCTGTCTTTTTACAACTACCTAATAACACGTAGTTAAAATTACTTACAAAAATGTTAAACAGCTCGTAAAAAGTAAATTTTCTACAGTATAATCGAACATTCGTAGTATTTAATTTAAAACTGAAATTACGACATTAACGGCCCTGCCTACCAAGCCGGCGGCCGCGAACTTCAAATGGGAAATCTATGTTAAATGAAATTCCTTCTCATTGCGTCAATTTTAAAGATAACTATTTCAAACAAAAATTATTATACGTTAAATTTCGTAAGGATTGTTGCTATGTTGAGACATCTTGCAGATTGTTTTTTTTTCTAAAATGTAATATTGAAACTTTCATACAACAAAATAAAAAAGATGAGTATTTTTTTTTTCGAGAAATAATTTTATATAGCAATATTTTCTGAGAAAGTCGCGTAAAAATGTTTTTTTTCACGGTGGACAGTTTCGGGATCTCGTCAGCGGCCGGGCGCGAAAAAAAGCGGAGCCGTGAAAGGTGTTTGCTTGCACAGGCAAGGAGCCGGAGTGNGGTGGAGGGGCGGACATGAAGAGCTGTGTTGTTGGTTCTCGCAGGCGAGGCTTGAGTGGCGGATTGTTGATTCTGCTCCCTCATCGCGGCCCGCGAGGTGGGAAGGGGGGTGCTCCTTGAAGACCCCCGACACCACACCACCGGAATGAATCTTTTTCAGCGCCACAATGAATAACTTAGCGTCGCGGCTCCTCGGGGTTCCTTCCTTGTTATTAGGAGCGCCGCCGCCCTTCCTTGGTGTTTATGGACCGCGAGCGGCCAGGTAGCTGGACCTCCACACCACTTCCGCCAACTGCTACCACACACACACACACACACATACACGCTCCATTTTATACTTATTACAGCCCATTCACTGTTACTTCCAGCTTTTCTGAAGCACTGCTAAAGTTCCACTTTCAGGCTATTCCTCCGCATCATACAAGCAAAGCTTAACCTAGTTAAGGCTACTTCTACTCAGGTTAGGAACAAAGTTAGTTTTCTCATGGAAGAGTTTGGCACAGGGAAAAATTTCCACCGCTAGGTGCGCAGTGTTCCAAAGAGGTCACTTTTAATTCACGTTTTAAGCCACGTGACTTATAAAAGAGAAATATTTTATTTAATTACGTAGTTATTTTACAATTGATTTATGATTATTGCACTTCCTCTGTTTTTTAACGTAGAAAATAGATAAAATCCGGTACACATGCGACACTAGCGCTTACCTAGTGGCGAAAAATTTTAGTTGCCAAACTAAAAGCATTGAACTTTGAGCAGTTAATATACAAAAATGTGATGCGTAACGACCATAAATGAACAAAGCTCGGAACAAATAAAATACATAACCTTTCCGTGTTCCCAGCAGCTACACTTTTCGGGACGAACATTGCCAGAAACTGAAAAGTCTCTTGCATCGCTACAATATAGATAATAATTGTTGAAAGCTCTCTTTTTGTATACGAGCGTTATAAGTGACCTTACGTCCACTGCGCAGTTGCTTACGTGTCAGTTTATGTCGCAAGATGTTCTGGGTTCGAGTCCTGGGTGAGGCGTGAGCATGTTTTGACGATATCATATGGGTCCCCGTACGTGGGAAATGGTCATCGAAATTCTGAGGGAGGGAAAGAGCTGTTAGAATGATGGACGGAAGTACTTCTGTAAAGTGTTCTTGTCCCGCTTTGTGCAATTAATTTTTAACGTTATTTTTAAATTTATTGTTTATACGTAGTAAAAAAATCGCATTGAGGAAATATCAGTTTTAATTTTGTAATCTTGCTTCGTTAATTGCAGGTGCAGAAAAGTATAATGATAATTTTACGGAAAGTTCCGAGAACTCTCATTATTGACCCTTACAAATAATGGGTGGAATAGCAATTTTACCAAGAGCTCTTGTAAACCAATTGCAAAACGTAGCATTATATTATTTCTGCTTTGGTCTTCCGCAGCGTTTGCGAGAAATATAATGCGAGTGCAGGTCGAAATTAGTTCCGTGATACAGAGTCAAAGCTGTTTCTGTGCGATGAAAAAAAACACCAATATCATGAATGTGAATATGAAATGCATAGACCTGTAACCAAGAAGTCTTCGATAAAACTGACAACTCACACACGCATTCGGAATAGTAAAGTTCTTTCAGTAGTCGAATTTCAAAGTAGATATGCCAGGTTCTCTGTGATTTGTTTGTAAATCAATTTTAAATTTTATGAATAATGTTACCTTATGGTGATCATGGCTTGCCTTCAAAGGGTCTGCTAAGTCTTTATTCAATAATTTTTGCAACTTTAGTGCAGAAATTAAGTAGTCTGTTTTTTATGAAATGAATATTTGATGTTAACATTGGGGGGGTTTTTGTAGCTTTTTTCTTGTATTTCGTGTTGCCTTCTTTCCTATTACTTTGAAAATTTTCCAGAGATAATTTAGTGAAAATTATTTATACCGCACTGGAGATCGTAAATAAAAGTAGTTTTCTGAGGTCAACAATGTGTTCTTTTGTGAGGAATGAAGGCCAAGTGTTGTGAAAGTTTCTGAACACTTTCAGATAGTTTGCGAGATCAATTTGCCTGTTCCACTTCCATCAAGATATACTGCATTAGCTAACTTGCTAGAACTAACGTATTTCAGTCCTTTAGTTGACGCATTCTAATGTTTTAGACACATAGTACGGCATATTTATACAAACTGTCCATCTACTAACATAAAGTTACTCCAGTTAGGCTATGATTTTAGGGTTTTACCTACTGTTGGACCTAATGTTGATTTATTCGTGCTAATTTACTCGCTGATGAATTTCCTTGCCGTTCTTTATTTTGTAACCACAATAAATTTCCACATACAAGATAACGCTTTTGTACTTCCAAAGTGCGATCGTAGCAGACAGGAGAAAAGTGTACCAGCGCCTTTTTTTGGACCATTTCAATATTTCAGAAACAGTTCACAGCGCATGCGCGTGGGACGCAGTGAAGTACAAGCGACAGAGTCGCTATCTGTTGGAGAAGTTTGATACTTGCACAGGACGAACGTGTACAGATCGTAGTCAGGTGTGTTTATATTATATTTCTTGCTAATTTAAATTTAAATTTTAAGGCACGTGCGCTGCAACCATACTGTTACGCAGTTTTAATTCGAAAGGTACCTGGAACAGTGACAGATTTACCATCAGGCTGAGTAGGCTGGAGCCTAGGGCGGCAGATTTTAGGGGCGGCAAATTTGGGGCCAAATTTGTTTTAATGTCNGCAGGCTGAGTAGGCTGGAGCCTAGGGCGGCAGATTTTAGGGGCGGCAAATTTGGGGCCAAATTTGTTTTAATGTCTTACAGAAATTAAAAAGATTCATATTTATATACCTAAATGTTATTAGGTCCACAGAAACAATTCAACATGTAATATGTTTCACCACTTAGATACATTTTTCTACAATTTGCGTAGTTTGGCCGAATTGACTGCACGAGCGCAGCGCGGCGCGGCCGGCGCGGGAGCCGAAGTGGGGTCGTGCTGTTGTAGGCACACGCCGCGTGGTGGCTACGAGTTCCAGAGAGATAGATATAGAGCGGTGGCCGGCGATAAAAATGGGGAAGTCCCGTCCCGGATTTACTTTTTCTGGTTGTGTGCTGTAATTTTTCAAAGTGTTTCGTGGATTGTATGAATAATTTCATAGCATAATATCACCGGTGCGTAGAAACTTATAGTAGGTAAGTAATCATAATATATTACAATTAATAATCCGTAACGAATCAGTAAGACGTAATTTAACTTGATAAATAGCTGTTTTGGAAGCTATGCAAATAAATTTCGATTTTTTTGTTATATCATACTTAAATAAATTTCTTGTACTTAGGCTAGGTAATTATTCAATGTCTGAAGTCTGAACAAAGGAGGTACGAGAAATAGAACTCCCAATGTAATCTTTTTTTTTTTTTTTTTGTTCTTGGAATCCAAGAAATTGTTAGAATGAGTGATGGGAGAAAGCGACTTAGTGGAGCTGAGTATAAAAAGGACAAAATGAAAAAATAAGAACAAGAACAGATTATCCGTAAAACGATAAAAATTGACAGTTTTTTTTTAAAGTGGAAGTGGAAGTAGTGTTGAAAGACCAGGAACTTCAACAACATGCACTGACACAACACAATCTGGAAAAGATGAAACGGATTTGAACTCTGTGGCCCAACAACAATAATCATCCGTTGAACCATTTACTTTTGAAAAAACGGATATGTATGTTTTTGACGTAGAGGCGGTAGAGGAATCATCAATAAGTATAACAATTAAAGATGCCTATCAGAATCAGACGTTAAGTAATGACCAAGTGCAAACAACAGTAAATCTAAACTAAGGTCCAGCTTTATGGGAAATCAACGATACCTTAAGGGATATTATCGCAAGGTACGGCGTCGATCAAAACAAGTCTTGTGACTTCTCTAAAAGTGAAAAAATATATGCTGATCAGCGTCGTTTCTTGCCAATCAGTATCTTCCAAAGAAAAATGAAAAATAATGAATTGAATGACCGAAATTGGCTGGTCTATTCTGAAAGTAAAATATCTGTATATTGCGGGCCCTGTTTGGCATACGGTCCATTGGAGAATAAGACTCAGTTTGAGAACGAAGGATTTAATGATTGGAAAAATGCAGAACACAGAGTAGCTCAGCATGAAAACTCTGCGCGTCATAAATATAGTATCCTTAGATTGAAAGTTAGAAGTGAGATTGATGGCCGACTCGATAATTTACTGCATGTCCAGATTGATGAAGAAATTACTTATTGGAGAAACGTTCTGAAGAGGGTTGTTGCCGTTCTGAAGCGACTGTGTTCAAGAGGCCTCGCTTTCAGAGGAAAAAATGAAAAGTTCGGTGATCCGCATAACGGAAATTATTGTATGATTTTGGAACTGTTAGCTGAATTCGATCCTTTTTTAGCCAGTCATATTGAACGATTTGGGAATCAAGGATCTGGAAGTACCAGTTACTTATCAAAGACCGTTTGCGATGAGTTTATTCTCTTGATGGGTCATAAAGTCTTAAAACACATTGGAGACGAGATAAGAAGGGCGAAATATTTTTCCTTAATCATCGATTCAACACCAGATATAGCACATGTGGACCAACTTACCCTCGTCATTAGATACGTTTTGGAAACAGGCGAACCGTGTGAAAGATTTCTCAAGTTTTTGCCCTCAGTGGGACATAAAGCTGAAGAAATGTTTTCTGCCATTATTTCGGAACTCAAAACACTGGGCATAAATATTGAAGACTGTCGTGGACAATCATATGATAATGCCGCGAACATGTCTGGTGTGTACAATGGCTTACAGGCTCAAATTCAAAGCCAAGCACCTTTTGCTTTTTTCGTTCCTTGCTCTGCCCACTCTTTAAATTTAGTGGCAACTGCGGCTGCTGAATCTTGCACAGAAGCTTGTCGCTTCTTCATGTTGCTTCAAGAAATCTACGTTTTTTTTTTAAGTTCGACACAGCACTGGCAAAAATTAATGACTGAAATCGGGAAAGGGAAAACGCTAAAGAGAGTAAATCTGACACGTTGGTCAGCTAGAGAGGACGCATGTAGAAGTTTGAGAGATTGTTGGCACGAAGTCCTTAAAACTTTGGAATCAATCAAGGATGATTGTACCGAAAAGCCTGTAACGCGAAACGAAGCGACGGGAATACTTTTGAATTTAGAAAAACTGGAAACGGCGGTAATGGTTGTTGTGTGGAATGTTTTTTTGGAAAGAATAAACAAAGTGAATGTTCAAATTCAGGCTTCTACCGTAGATTTGATCACTGTTGCCGATCTTTACGAATCTCTTTGCAAGTTTTTCGTAGCTGAACGAGAAAATTTTAAGTATTTCGAACAAAAGGCGATGGAATTAAGCGTGTCGAAGCAGTATACAAAAGACATGGGAAAAAGACAACCGAAAAGGAAAAAAAATTATGATGAAACACCCGATGAAGAAATGAGAATGACTGCGAGTGATACTTTCAGGGTTAACACATTTCTCGTCCTCATTGATAGACTCGTATCCGAATTAGAAAAACGGCAGGAGGCCTACAACAGGTTCAATGAAAAGTTTTCATTTCTGACCAAAATGAGTGAATTGTCATCATCAACCCTTACGGAAAAAGCCCTTTTCTTGGAAGAAATGTATCCTAATGATTTAGAGACTGACTTAGTTCAAGAATGCATACATTTTCAATGCCACCTTTCTTCTGAAAGAATTTTGGTAAAACCGGATTCTGGATCATTGAAAAGTCTATCTTCGTTCCTGCGAAAACAGAATTTGCAAAACGTTTATCCAAACTTGGATATAGCATTTCGCATAGCTCTATGTACACCAGCGACAAATTGTTCGGGCGAGAGAAGCTTTTCTTGCTTAAAACGAGTGAAAAATTATCTAAGATCTACCTTTAGCTAAGAAAAGCTACACGCCTTAGCTCTTTTGTGCATAGAGTCAGAACTAATGAACAAGATTTCATACGACGGTATAATTAATGATTTTTCCAATAGAAAATAGGGCAAAAATGTATTGTAAAACTTTCATAACTTAATTAATTGAACTTCATTGACATCATCAGCCGGATTGTTACCAGATAATTAAATATATTGTTTTCAAACTGTAAGTAAGCGCAATAAAAATTATTTAATTACGTTTACCGAATGTACATTATTGTGTAAGTAGTACTGAGGCATACCTTACCCCGCCTTATTAGTAGTACATGATTGAGCTTTTATTAGCTCAGAAATATACCGAAAAACTATTTCTTGTGCAATATTAACTAAATCGTTGGGTTTTAAAAATAATATAGAAACTGACACATCGATCCCCTAGTTCACAATCATACTAATTACGGGAAAAAGGTGGTGTAATTAGGACAATAGTGCCCAAACCACAAAGATACAATTTCATTGACAAAAAAATTGTAATTAATACGATTGTGAACTAGGGTATCCAATTATAGAGGTCGGTAGGGGCGGCAAAATTTGAATAGCCTACTGGCGGCAAAAATGTAAATCCGCCACTGACCTGGAAGCTAGTTTCCTGTGTAATATTTTGCTGAATTGTAAAAGTATGTAGTTGATTTCAGTTATGAACTGCGGCGCGCTCAAGACAAAATGAAGTGGGTACTATTGCTGGACCACCAAGCAATGCCATGGATGGACCAGTGTTCCCTCTATGGCATCCGGGCCATCCATTTTATTAGATGAGTTAAACCTATAGCGTGCATGGAAATGTAATTTTTTTGGTTGAACTCTCGACATACATTAAGAACATAGAAGTTATGCGCATCGCACGTGATAATGGTATTTTATGTTATCCTTACCGTGCCGCACCACACAACATCTCCAGCCTTTGGAAGTAGCCCCCACGACTAACATACCATCTCCCTTCGTATCAGTGAAACAAATGTCTTTACTTATTAAAGAGGCTTTCTTTGTTTTCATTAGCAAGCATAAAATAAATAAAACAGGGGAGCTAAAAGCGGCTGAATTTAACTTCGTCCCCATATAAGGCTGCATTCCAAGAATCTCAAAATACTAGATATTATATGGCGTGAAGGAAAACCTAGCCGTGGTCACCAACGCCCTGAAAAACCGAATAATAAGTGTGCAACGGGCAAATATTGGGTAATTGATATTTGTGCAACTGCAAGGAAAGAAGACATGATGCAGTTCATGTGATAAAAAAAAGTGGTTTCNATTGGGTAATTGATATTTGTGCAACTGCAAGGAAAGAAGACATGATGCAGTTCATGTGATAAAAAAAAGTGGTTTCCTTCAGAGCTTAGACTAAGTTGGCACGAAAGAGAGAAAGGAAAGTTTCTTCTGCAATATTGCTCAATAATTTTCTTGTTTCGAATATTTCTAAAAACCTTTCTTTGTTGAGCCATGGTAATTTTTTCAGGCTAAGGATTGATTATTTTAAAAGTTTTAAAATATTAGGTTATACGTTATTATTGAAGTTTCTCTTCATTTTTCCCTAATTGATAGCAGACACGTGTTTTTCGTTTGAACTGTACGTTATTTTATGAATTAAGCAAATTTAACGCAAACACAACAGATAAAGCAGATACTATGTGTTAATGACGTGGTGCATTTATGGAACTCGCATATTTGTACATAAGTAGACCAACTGAACTTTTCGTAAAATGTAAGTGATTTATAAATACCTTATGGCTAAATTGTAGAATTAAATTGCTGTTATGTAAACTAATTTTTCTAGGACGAAGTTTAATTATTTATTATATTATAACAAAAAATGCTTACCACCTCTGATGGCACCCATTCACCATAATACACCATGAATGCCGTTGATCCCTGCTGCATGACAAATAGTAAATAATTTAAATTACAGGNACCCATTCACCATAATACACCATGAATGCCGTTGATCCCTGCTGCATGACAAATAGTAAATAATTTAAATTACAGGAGCCCTGATGTGCAATGTATGTATATGTATACACACACACGGACAAACATACGATTATGATGGGGACAGAAACTATTATATCTAGTTTTAAAAAAAATATAATTACCTCACCTTCATCACTTATGCGTTGTAGGTTCATCGTAATAAAGCAGTTCTGCGTGCCTCCTGAGANACCCATTCACCATAATACACCATGAATGCCGTTGATCCCTGCTGCATGACAAATAGTAAATAATTTAAATTACAGGTGCCCTGATGTGCAATGTATGTATATGTATATATAAGTATACACACACACGGACAAACATACGATTATGATGGGGACAGAAACTATTATATCTAGTTTTAAAAAATATATAATTACCTCACCTTCATCACTTATGCGTTGTAGGTTCATCGTAATAAAGCAGTTCTGCGTGCCTCCTGAGAGCAGCCCACATGGACGTTGGGAAGGAGAAAAAGGGGGGTTGGGGCTTGGCGTTCCACGTATTGAGTGCCAGTGGTCTGGTTGACTGGACGCCAACTCTCGCGGCGATAAATAAGGGCAGGCCCTACCATTCTGCGGGGAGCCGTGCTAAATACTTTTATGTGCCAACAAAGTGGCGGAGAGAATGGAGGGAGGGGAGGGCGAGTCTAGGGGTTGAAGAGGACCACCACTCACCTCTCCCTTGTAGCCCCTGCTTCCCGCGCAGGCTCCCGTGCAATCTTTTCACGCATCTCCCGGGCAGCCCCCCTCACTGCACCCCCGCCCTAGCTGCTGTCGCGGGGCGGCCAGGGACAAGAGGCATTGTGGGCTGTGTTTACACAGCCTGAGCGAGCGTCCTGGCAGGACGACGTCGTGTCACCCCGCGGCGGTGTCTTCCTCCAGGCGTCGGTCTGCACGCCACGCCGGTGCCATTCCCAGGCGGTGTGTGCCTCTTCAGCTCGGCCACTGTTCTCTCACGTTCTACTGTCCTTATACAGTTACCGCGTAACTATCTTTACGAGGCGAGATGGTGTTCTCGCTCCGACGGTCTTTCGTACGTCTCGTGGCTGTCTTTACATAGACAGACCAACAAAGCGTCTTTATCAACGAAACTGGATAACAAATGGCCGACATATTGAGTTTAACTCGAGCGAACACCATCCAGAGAAAAAAAATTCTCATTAAAATGCTCAGAAGAGGAGAAATGTTATATTATACTTCCACTTAAATAAACTGTCTCTGGAAATCATTTAAAGAGTTTATTGTATTTTTGTATCCAAAATAGAAAAATTCTTAATTTGTGATCAAAATAGACCTTTAAACCATTTAAGTAGGTAGTTTGTTGCAAAATATTTTGCAATGTTACAAAATATATGTATTCTTCTTTCATATGTAACAAATCACAGATTTCTGACAGTTCTGGTGTAGAGAGTGTAATAATTTCTAACGAGTTCTGTACGTTGTGCAGTCAGCTGTAGTGCTCCATTGTAATACACTCTATATCTCCGTTGAGAAAACTGTGGAACAGAAGTTGCGATGAGATATGCGAGTAAAGGAAAGATGAGGCCAGGTGTAGCGAGGTAGCATGGTGACGTGGCCGAGATACAGCCGAGCTGCACACGTGCCCCGAGCCAGGCGGCGCAGATGTGGACCAGCCAGGCTCTCACACCCCTCCCCCTCCTCCCGCAAACTTGAGGTTAATTGCTGTTCGACAGTGGGCGTTGTAAGTGTCCGGTTGACGTGTGGAGTGTGACTGCAGGCTCTCCTGGCCCCATCTCCCTCGCACTTCGCGCCCCAACTGCCCGCAACAAGGGGGTAGTGTCCCTTCCAACATGGATGTATTTTTGTTTCACTGTCGATTACTTTTCACATCAAATATATTTGAAAACGAGGACTGTCATGGCCTAGGGCATATCACAACATATATGTCTAGTTCCAAAATATTTTGCTTATGTTGTTTTTGTTGCAACTGTAAGCGCAAAGATCAACCCACTATTGGTTATTTTCAGTCTCATACGAGGAAGTGCAAACTGAAATCGACTCATTCTGGTTTCAGGAATTCTGTAAAGTAGTTCTGTATGTAATAATGTTTGAATTGTAACGCGTTGTTTGAGATACGTGATTTCAATATCCCAACATAAGTGTATCGCTCTTATTAGGCATGTGAAAACTCCACCTTTTAAAATATGTAATGTATAAGAGGTACACTGTATTCTCTTAACACCGTACAGATGTATGAAATAGGAATAATAGTCTTGTCCGGCTTACACTGCTATTCCAATGAGCGGAATAGAACAAAAATAATAACAAAAAACGAACTGACAAAAAACAAGTGAACTTTTCCTCTAACAAACCAAGGCAAAATGCTTACTAGATTCAATATATGCTCACACAAATGTAATTCTGAAATTCGCATGCAGTGAAATATACCATTTAGCTACTCAGCAACTGAATAACAGCCTGAAATTAATACAGTGACAGCTCTGATTTCCGCAAGGATTTAATGTAAGTATCGAGTGAAAGCAAAAACGAGCTAAAATGTTGTGTCAGCAAAAAAAAAAAAAAAAACAATTATAGGTGTTCCGACACCAGCTAGTCGAGTCGAATGCTCAAGCATGACGAACACGCAGATTAAAATTATTTTATGCAAATTAACGTAACTAAAATATCCTTCCTAAAAAAAATTTCACTCAGCATAGAGCATGTGAAGAAACGATCTTAGGGTTCAGGGTTCAGCGTTAAAGAATGTTTGTCCAAACTGTTTAAATTGGTTTTCAGTTATGGAACAAGATAAAATTGTTAGTTTATTGTGAACTGCGAGTCACTGAAAAAAAAAAAACGCACACTTAACTGCGAACCGACATCATAGGCAGACCTTAGCCTCATGGACAGGAACACTGGCTAGTTTAGATAACTTGCGGGCATCTCCGCCTCTGTAGATGCTCTGTTTCTGTTCTAGATCCCCTCTTATCTAAACATAGGGCTCACGGGCATATGTGTACTCTACATTCTCGGCTCTTGCACCTAACAGGACGTGGAAAACTTAACTGCGGCTTAAAATAATTACCTATCGCGTTTGCTGCGAACACGGGCATCTTGTTATCTTCTAAACTCGTCACGTCTTAATACTTCTGTATCTGCCCGGTTTAAACCCATCTCGGACTCAGTTCTCAGCCAAATAAATTAAAAACCGAGCTGGGTGATCATCACATACGGCCACACAGCCCCAACGAAAAAAATAATAAACAAGGTGGCATGTTCTTTTACAGGAACTCACAGCATTCGCATTCAAACGTAACATTTCAACAATATTATTTTCAAAATTCGCCATATCTGTACGATAGCTAGGGTCGCATCTTTTATTTACAATAAAAACAATAAAATACTAACAACTTCCTCTCTGAAATGTGAATTACTTTATCAATTCCTGTCAAGACTTAATTTCCTCCGTTTCATGCGCAAAGAAGTTGAAATGTAAGTTAGGTAACAGATGATCATTTTACCTAGGATAAAACATTGCCAAAAACAATTCAGTATTTCCATCGTTACGTAAGTACCTTGAGTAAAGATATACCTTGAGTGGACTTCCCCAGGTTAAAGTTGCTGATCACTCCAGCAGGTAAGAATCTGTAGTTCTTGGTATGAACACCACGTAGCGCTAGTTCACTGTCTTGGCGGCTGCGTGGGGGGAGTCTGCAGCATTGCCACGGTGACATCTACCCTCTCTTTCTCACTCATACTCCATCTCTGTCGCTCCCAGACCAAACTCCACAACAGTAGAACGTGTTCTGAATGTGTGCTATACCCACGAAGTTGGGACAGACAAGATGGCGGACACCCGAGGAATTACCTCAAGCTGTATATGTCCGTTTACGAAAATATTACAGGTTCTGTAAAACGTATGCATGCACAACATGAAACGTAATGTACGTGTAAGTAACGGGAAACGTTGCAAATTACTAACACGGTCATAATAATACAATTAACACAGCTTTATAAAATACGCTTTAACTGCGGAGTTAGGTAATGTACATACATCATCACACGGATTAACTATAGGCTGTGTGTGTAGCTGAGTGGATTGGAACGCGGGTTTGCACCATATAATGTTAGGCTTTAGAGTTCAAATATCTATGGCGCAAATAAATTTTTTATGTGACACATTATTGCAGTTTATGATTTACGTTCTTTTCAAGAAACGTTTATTTCCAGAATCACTCTATCTAAAAGCAATAATACGTAAGTAACAGTACAGTGCAATCCGACTAGCCGTGGTTGTTTGTTATTCAAATAGATTGGTTTCTATAGTAGATAATTTGAGCTGTGTAGCGTGAGCAATGTCAACAGGCACACATAAAAGCCTTAAGTTTAATATTGTGATTGTTTTGCCTTCTTTTGGACTTCTAAGCGTAAAGGCTTGTTAAATTACGGAAATTACAAGATTGATTATTACACTCATTACAGATACATATGTAAATACAAGGGTTCAGCCGGTATGAAGGGGTGATATCGAGACATAGTCCCCCCCCCCCCNTAAAATTTGAAAACAAAATTACAACTTTTATTTTATTTTAATATAATAAATGTGTTATCTCCCTCGAACATGAAGGATGTTTGTAGAATTATATGGTTTCATATCTATATATTAGCACATTGATTACAAATAATATTTTAACTATTAATTTGTAATATTACAGCTTTCGTATTTTGTCCGCAAATAGAAATATGAAATCCCTCCCCCCCTGTAAATACCTGCCTTAGCCGCTGTTTAAATAATTTGCTAATGTTTAAATGAGTGGCGTTAATGTCCGTCGTACATACATGTGAATACTGTACCTTGTTTTCCATACATAAGCAGTGCCGTTACTTGTATCATGTTCCATATATTAAAAGTACTTGTAATTATAAACCTAAATAAATGCAGTCTTCAGGGGAAAGAAACAATCCTCGTACATTTGGATCCACCACAAAGTGCCTAAATATTATATTTTGTTGCATTCGTACCCCGGCCCCTCTGCGAGTTGTTTTGCCTGCCATTTACAATTTTTTGTTAGCACTAACTAACGCGTGGGTATGAACTGATGCGTTCTTTCTTCTCTTCTGCTATAGAAACTTGTATGCCTTCTGTTGGGCCCATGGGTATAATAGAAGGTATTGTCTATTTCATGTAAGTGGGGAAAATTTTGACAGCTCTAGAAAAGTAGTGCTGCCACAATGTATCCTTCCACCACAGCTGTTTTGTCAGTGAAGAAAAAGACGTTTGTAAACAAATGTTTGAGTCCACTGCACACTTGCATTTTCCTTTTCCCTCATGTTTCCTGTCATGGCAGGCACTGGAAGACTGACGTTGGCTAACTTCCATCCAGTAATCAATGCAGGATATTATAGCAATGTTGGCATTCCAACCTGTTTTATTTTTCTAATTGCCAAGTTAAGCTTTTTGGGGTTCTGTTTATTTTATTTCGAGGGAAAAAGGAAACAGTGAAGTGGTGGGGGTGAGGGGCTTTAGTCTAACGTCTTTCGTGAGACGGCATTGTTTTGATGTTGTTACGAGTGTGTGTCATTTGAGTTACATATTGTTTTTACGGAGCAGTGTAAAATTTTTCTCGTGTGGAAATAACATGCAAATTATTGTAACTTCCAAAATTTTAATTTTAATGAAAAAACAAAACGCGATACATACGTCACTGTTCGTATTCGTACAGATGCAGCAATACACACAAACACACACTTTGACCGAAGTTAACTTTACACTCGTTTAATTTACGATATAGGTAAATAAAAAAATATTATTTACACACTACAAAAGTGTTTAAAGTGCGGCTTTTTCAGGCCACGTGCATTGCAATAATTATAGTAAAGGTTTACAAATACATTGTTTACAAAACACGTAAACTTACTGTTTGCAAAATTCGCAACCTGTTGAAAACGTGTTTTTCTATGGAAATCCTTGCAAGTATACTTCACTAAAGTCACGTTTGTTCGTCACTAGCATTACATAATTTATTTACAGAATAATTTATTAAAATCAACACATTGCTCACGTTTTCTGAAAGCAACAAACTTAAACTTAGATACGTAAATTATATTTGTGTCGCTTCATTGCGGACAGTGGTTAGTGAAAATAGCGGAACGAGCAGTTTTACGAAGCAGTAAACACGTGCCGAGTAATATTACATTTTACTCAAGAAAACGCACTACAACGGTACCTACAACCAACTATTCTTAAAGAAAGAAATTATAAAAATAATTAACTACCGATAAAATATTCCGACAACACCAACAAGATACTCATAAAAACACGATGAGAAAAAAAGAACACGTACAACGGCATTCATAGGGCTGAAAACTGCAAAGTGTAAACATGACTAGCCATTCAGCCATTGGCTGGAAACATTTACTGTTCGTACGTGTCGACATGCTCTGTCATTATTGCTAAAAATGTTTTCAAAGACCATTAACAAATAGGGAAATTTTTTTTTTTTGCTTTATAAACATAATTTAAACCATAAATATTGTAAGTATAATTAAAATTTAAAATTATTACTTTTAGTTCAGAGTACTAGTTTCTTCCAAAGCCATCGTCAAAATCGCCAACTTAACAGCATGCATCCCGCAGCAATTCATCAGCTGATACAATACTTTACAAACGAGAGCATTTACTGTTTACATCGTGTGTAGGTTTGTCAAATTCACCCCACTTATATGAAATTGACAATAGCAGAAATTGGGTATCATGAAGTGCTGACTTAAACGACACACGCCTCTCGCAGAATTTAGGCAGCGGGAACTTCATAAAACCCTTTGTAAATATGGGAATACACACTGTTTGGAAAATACGATACACTACATACTGCTAGTATCTTACTAACATATTAAAATTAACACTCGTAAGAAGTGGCAGGGGAATGCTAGTAAAGAGTAGAAAATGCCCACGATTAACGAATCTAAACTAAATGTGCTGTATGAATTAACACTCCTCGTTATGTAGATGATCTTAAATGTTATAAAATATATTTCGTTCGTGTAGTATAATCGTACAAACAAAACGAGTGGTCGTTAACGAAAAAAGTATTTATTCATTCAACAAAACATGGGGCACAGAGAACATAACTACTCTTAGGAAAAGTAAATTACTACATGGTTTTTAGTTACATAAAAAAACATAAATAACAAACAAAACAAATGATACACTAAATTTAAATGTGACTTCTCAGTTACCAATAAGCTTGATAATTATGTATGGTAGATATGTTGTGAGAGCGTGACCATAATATTAGGAAATTAATAAAAATACGTGTCAATGTTGCCGGTTGTAACAGAACTTTAATAATATTAAGTCTTACAAATCAAAGATATAAATAAACACAAAATATCAAATATACCACCACCTTAAGGGCCCCGCCTACCTGGAGTTGTTTTCCACGTTTGAAGCCGAGTAGCGCGGGAGCGATAAGGACGACTGCCACGCGCATCAGGTCCGCCATCACCACTACACGCATGGCTCTGAATTGTTCTCGACGTGCTGCGTATATCCAAGTGGCTTTATGCAGTGGTAAAGTCATTTTATTGGTGGGAAGACTGTAGCAAAGTCCAATGCAGGACCCTACACTAGTTTCGCAGGAATTCACTCAGAATATGTATAGTAAAACATAAATAGTCAACATAAACAATATAAACAGTCTGAAAATATTCATTTCGGTCATGTTGAAAAGCTTCAAATCAGTTATTGCAGTAATCACAGTATGGCGAGAGTTGTATTCCGCCCTAGTATAAAGTGTTATTTATTTTTGCGTGCAAACAAATAGTGAACACGTCAAATAGTTTGTTTTAAAAGCGTGTATTACAAAAACACTGCAAGCCATTTCGCTTGCCAGGTAGGTGGGCACATTAAGCCTTTGAACAGTTTGTACGGGCTACAAATATCCCCGTCTTTTACCTGTGCTGTTCATGTATTACGTACACTCTAAACCCGAGTCACTGATATCAGTAAATAAGTTACCAGTCACTGAAAGAAAAGAGGCCGTCACAGTAACAGACAGGCAAACCAGTCGAACGAACATAATTTTGTCGATATTAAAACAAGTAAATTTATGTTATTTACAAATTGTTGGGAATGTGGGTCAGATCATACCATGGTCCATAACTCGCAGTATATCACGCGTTCAAAAGGCGACTATTCTACTAATTATTCGTGGGTGCTCAACCCTGCGTAAAAAATACAACACCAAAAGAACATAAATCGTTTCACCACGTGAAAATATTTCATTCTTCCGTAATAAATGTGTATTGTGCATTTAAAACGTTTTGAAGAGTTTGAAATATAACCTGCTCACAAGTATTCGCCATTTCACAACGCCTCTAACTGAATTTTAAATCAGCGAAATTCAGAGTGATGATCTGTAATTTGAAAGTTAGTTCTAGTGGAGCAATTTTCACTGGTTTTCACTGGTTTGGCTTCATTTTCACTGTTTCACAGTGTAACTCTATAGGCGTATGCATAATAATATTGTTTAATCATGTAAATGTACTATTTTCTTATTTTCTATAATAGTTTTTTATTCAGTGGAGTTGAATGCAGTTTAGCTGAATGTGTTAAATTATTTAAAAATGAATGGTGTTTAAAAATCTTTACTGGACGTGAATATTCTTGAGGGGTACGAAACGAAATGGAATGAAGTTCTGCCGTTTGGAACGGTGTTTTTATGAGTCTTAGTTGTGTGTTTCCAACATTGTATGATATGTCAGTTTTTTCTTTCATTCTTTTGATTTTTATGTATAAAATACAATTATTTGATTAGTTTGGTTTTTATAGGGTTTGTATATTTTACAACTAGATTCATCGTCGACAATATATTTGTTTTGTTCATCTATAGGAGCAGTGATGGCATTATTATTTTCCATTTTTCATTTAATAGGATTTGGGATCAAACCACGCTTTAACTTTTCTTGTTTCTTCTGTGTGATCCCCTATTTATTTTTTAGCAAAGGTCTATTTTAATTTTTCCTCATCCTAATCACATTTGACAATACAAGACAACGAGAAATATCATTACTTTCAATAGATAATAATATGGAATGGATTCAGGCAAGTATTTTAGTCCATAAAAAAGGGGTATTCTTCATTATATCCTAATGTTATGTGTACTATTAAGTGCCGCATAAGTACCTTCACTGGAGTTAGCTTGGCTATCGCTTCAATCCGCACTGTTTTAATGCTCATAAAAGGTCTTACACGGTAAACAGGAATAACAGTTACATTTTCTAAATACGTTGACTGCTATGCCAGCATTACCGGACCCTCTAGTCTTACCAATGCAGTCAATTTGACTGAGTTAAATTTTTTTGTGTAAATAATTTTATCGGTTTGTACTCGTAATTCACTACATAAAAATATGTAAAGAAGGAAATGTGAAAAAACGTTTTTACGGTCGTTTATTTTTTACTACTTGGAAATATAACAAACATTATAGGCCTATAGTGAAATTACTACTGAGAAAATATCTGCAAATGCCAGATATAAATATGTACAATGTATTGTTACATTTATAATTATGATTTTGCAATAGCAATAACTATAGCAAATAATAATTATAGCAAAATTATTGGCTACAGTGTTGCGTACAGTAATAACAGTTACAGTACATTTTCCAAATATGTTGACTGTGAAGTTTTTATTCAAGTCTAGGGAATAATACTGCCAATAAGATTTTTTTCTGAATTATTTGTCACATTTTTTTGCATATCCTCCCTTGTCTGATAGTGCATACGCTCCAAACTAGTTCCCTGCACTGTGAACATTTGTCTCTGGTTCTATTTTTGTTACACATGGAGATTTGGCACCTTACGCGTTGGCTTTCACAAACATCTTGTGGAACATCCCCCCCCCCCCCNTGTGAACGTATTGCCACATATGGTCCGGCTAACTCTTTTGCCAAAGAAATCTCTTTTTGAAATCATTTCTTTTGTTACATCCTTATAGAGTATGAGCATTGATGCATGCTAAGTCGAGGATGTTGTAAAGCACATGAACTGGCCACCTGTGGCTCATGGCTCTTGTAGTTTGTTTACGTGACATTTGGTCAACAACGCCATGCGCGTACTTTGTGCCATTATAAAACTGAATCGTTTCTGGTATCTTCTACTCAGTCTGCTGATCAATATCTACCCCAGTGTGAAGAGTACTCAGAACCAGCACATTTTTGTCACCTTTCCTTGGTAAGATGTCAGGACCATATCATTGCTTTTGAGAAGGATAGTTGAATGTATAGAGTCATGAGTTTGTTTCACAGAGGATGGTACTTGCCGTATGGCCCTATTCAGTGTCCCAACAAGACTTGTTTTTCTTTTTTTCAGTTTGTTAGCAAGACTTACAGAGTTAAAATAACTGCCAGTAGTCGCATTGTTCCCTTGTCAAGGAATGGCTCCATCAGTTAGAGTAGCACACGTTCACGTAGAGGTGTGCCAGCAGGCCTGGATGCATCATCCCCAGGATATGTAAACCCATTAAAAATGTATCGATTTTTAGCATCTTCAGTCAGCCAGTATTTCACTACAAACTTGTCTGGTTGGTTTGGCATATATTGTGTAAACGGACAACGACACTTCGAAGGAGTTGTTCGTCTATTGTTACATTCTCTGTTGGTTTGTAACAGATAATGCAATTGTTCACAAACCTTTTCCAAATCTCGGATATGACACAAAATTTATCATCCTGCTTGCGACTATAGCGTGTGGCTTCTCAAAATCTCTGTGAATCTGTTCCTGGATATTGTCTTAATAAAGAAAATATGGACTCCATTCGTGAGACCACAGTTGAATAACATGACCGGTGTCGGCACCATGTGCCCTTTGTGCATAAAGTATTGCTATGAATGCTTCCAGTTCTTCAAATGAAAGCGTCCATTTATTATCTTTCAGCACAAAACGATCCTCCTGCTCTGTGTATTTTTTTTATTTGACGCATCACTGATTCGTTTATGGAAAGGCGCCATGCACTTGCTGGTGAGCTATTATCGATATTGCGCCTTGCATGTCCTGTAGGTCCAGACACTTCTCGGAGAAGGTTGTGATCACTTCGCGCACTTGGGTTATTGCCTGGTGTGATGCGACTCCACACAGTACCATATGCAGTCGTCTCGCCACCGTGCAGTGACGATACTGCAACTTGGACGTGTTGTAGTGCATGCAGCTGCATTGAAGGTTGCGCGGTCCACGCCGTCCTACACGACCTCTTCTTCTTTGACGAGATGCCCTCTGACTGGAAGGTGCAGAACCACTGCAGACGAGTTCAGTTGAAGGTCCTAATCCTTCGAGGTTGTCGTTTGCTCCATATGAAAAATAGATCATAACTGGAAGAA
This sequence comes from Clitarchus hookeri, assembly GCA_002778355.1. Taxonomy (NCBI): domain Eukaryota; kingdom Metazoa; phylum Arthropoda; class Insecta; order Phasmatodea; family Phasmatidae; genus Clitarchus; species Clitarchus hookeri. Next base: position 159,645 of record NQII01004838.1, on the reverse strand, counting down.
TATACGGGTAAAAAAAAACTAAAATATAAAATGTAAGTACTAATCAACTTGTAAAAATACTTACTTTGAAAATCGGAAACACTGGATTGCTGCATAGTGTGTTTTCTTGGCCATGCTCAGTTCTTCAGGTGCACATTTTTTTTAGAAATGTGACGGCGATCACTGGGCCTAGAATCGGTTGAAAGTGCTAGAATAGGAAAAGTTTCTTCCTTTTGGAAGCCTATAGCAACGTTTCTAGAATCAGTCTTCAGTCTCATCTGCACCATTAGGGATAGTATCAGTTTTACTGCTGCCTGAATCAGAGTCACTTTTATCTGACTTCGATGGTGATATATCTTGCAGGCGCTGAAGGTACGCGTGCATCTCTGCTTCAGTGAGCCTTTTCCGTAGCACCATGTTGTCTGGAATGAAGTGAGGCGCTCATTGAAAGCCACAACTTTGGACTCGGCTGGTGACGCATCTCTTATATTATCGCTCATGAAACGACGCTGCTGCCTGTATGATTTACAGTCCGAGATAACACTCTCCAACCTTGATGACTCAATCCCCACAGTGCCTTGACATGGCAATAGCGAACAGCCTTCGAAGGGCCAGGTAATATGGAATGTAAACATAGCAAAAATCATTGTTTCATGAACAATATATTTTTAAAATAAAAATGGTATAGCACCACACACAATATACACTAGCAAAATAAAGCCGGAAAGCATCATGGAAGATATCTCATCGGACAAAATTAAAAACGAGCACATGACGCATGCCTTATTTTTTATTTGAGCATGGTAGTCAAAGTCACTGCTCTGTAATCTAAAATAAGTCACAAAAGAAGCATTGCAAAGCAGTTTTATGCAAGGCATGTGGCAGCATGTGTAAATAGTTCAACGTCATGAAATTTCATTCACAGCAAAATATTAAAAACAGAGAAACCATACAAAACGAAAAAGAAAAAGGTTAAAATTACTGCTTGGTAAGTCTAGTGTTAAACATTTCTGATCAGAATTATTTTGCTATGAAAAACCGCTTTTTACAGCGTGGAAAATTTAATGCTTGTCTGTTATAAATGAGCACCAATTGTTATTTGTAATCCATATTTCTAATTAACCTTTGCAAACTTTTCAGGAAATTGCTTTATGATTATTTTGTATTGCTGTTTATTTTTACTATGGTAGTGATTAGTAAACAAATATTTATCACATTTGTTAAAAATAACTGGCTTTAGATAGAAGATTCTAGCCAAAGCACATATTTTATATTTTATTTATATTTGATTTCATAATTCACGTAATACCTACTGCGTTAAACGACTTTCTCCAGCTATGAACTTACTGAAGACGTGTTAACTGTCAAAGTTCAGCTGCAATACTTAAGTAGCACTAAAATACCACATACCTGTTTAAAAACAAACGTCAAATACAAAGTAATTTGTCTTCTCCGGATTACTCAAACGATAAACTGCATCGAAAAATCACAGTTGCCATAATGTTTAAGCTAAAAAAGATTCGTATGAATCATATACTTTTGACATTGTCGAAAAACAATTTTTTTTACCATATTCTGGAAATGACCAAAATATGAAGAGTTAAAGAGTGTGAGTTGGGTTAGTG
>NQII01004838.1:144331-156217 GCA_002778355.1 Clitarchus hookeri | reverse complement strand
GGGGGGGGGTGCCTACATCATGTCGGGTGGCAGGTTCCACCGGGAAGGAGGGGGGAGGAATGGAAGGGCACTAAAAGGATAAAATACAGAGAAAGAGAAGGCGACAACCATTTTGTTACTGTTCAGTGAATTTCCTCCCTACCTCCCTGCCGCGCTGCACAACATTTTTCCTCTCTCGTTTTTCGGCCGGCTTTCTTCGCGTCTCGTAGCTGGGGCGTGTGCTCGCGCGTGTTATCTGGCGCCAAAAAGTTCTCCCTCGGAGTGCGGTGTTTCCCGCCGAGTTGTAAAAGCAGAGAGCGATGTGGCGAGGTGGAGTAGGCAGCAAGGGGGGGGGGGAGTTTAGGGAGGGAGTAGTTGATTTGGGAACCACAAAGAAAAGCATACATAATGGCGCGAGTGGTACGAAAAAAAAAAAAAAAAAGAAGCGAGATAACTAAAAAAAAAAAATATCGTCAGATAACGTCCCAATAATTTATTCCTTCGTTTTATTTCGCTTCACCCCCTCCCTCCTCCTCCTTTACCATCACCGACATTTTTCCAAGCGTGAAATGCTTTCAAAGATCCAGTCAATTGCATATTATTACTTACTACGGTCTCTTGTTCGGAAACATTTTTGCTATAAAATAAAATGCGATGGACTATTATATATTGTTGGCGTACTGTGAATACTGCCTTTAATTTACTAGATTTTGTTGGGCTGCAAAATAAATAAGGTAAATAAAAAATCAAATTATTATTTGACCGGAACTGCAGTAACCTGTACGCTTATGGTTTCTGAATTTAATTTGTATACATTTACCAGCGAGTGTTTATATCACAAATTTAGCTGAAAATCGATTAAATAAATTCAAAGTGAAAGTGCTTAACATGTTTTTAATAAATGGGTATAAGATGCTCAGTTATAATACCTGATTTCTCGCCCTATGTTGAATAATATGCAACATATTGTTGTTTGTACTCGGTTTATTACGGACTTTCATAGTACGCCTGTAAAATACAATTACTGATAGTATTAGCTATTCGGTGAGATTGATTTTTACCACAATTTATTTTTAAAAGCCATTGGGATATTTTCACAGAATCGTCTGCTGGAGTTACAATCATACTTTCTACCCTTTTCCGAGAAGTGACCGTCAGTTTGGTGACGCGGGCACGCGTAACCGGGTCAAAAACTTGTAAACGAGCCTCTGCGTACTTTCTCTCTACTTTGTAGAAATAAGAAGGCAGGGCGGGCTATAAGAATGTGACATGACCGGGCGCCTACGGAATAGAATCCTCAGTGCGTGGGTTACGACACCGGGGTGCCTGCTCACTCGCCAATTTACGGCGACTTATTTACAAGTAAGCTACCTGCTAACTTCTATGTTATCACCTTTCCTTAATATTTCCGCGATTACAGCGGAAGTGGCAAAGCTCCTGTTGTGTTATATTTATAAGTGTTACGTTATGTACGTTATGTACTTCTTGTATTTGACGTTCAATGCTAATTATTTTATGTATGTGTCTACGATACCCTCGGTTGTTTGTTTGAAAATTTAATTACATAGAAAATATTTACGTCTTACTAAATAGTTTTCTACACTTTTACCAAGAATACATTATGAATGGTAGTATGTAAAATTACAGCTAACTTAATGAGATTGTATGCTAGGACTAATGTAAAAAAAGTGACTCTAGGAAAATGTCTGTTTTGACCTTCACAGATTATTTAATACAACCTGTCTGCACATTATTTTTTACAGATCCAAAGTATGTCTAATTCATGGTTCAGATTTACAATGCTTCGTGTGTTTTCTGTATTGTTCAAACTCAAAAACAGTTTCGTCAATTGTGCTTGCAGCGGCTTTCTGTTTCCTTATATAGGATGAGTATTAAAGAATACCCCAAATTTGAAGGTGTATAATTTAAAAACCAAACAACCTACAACCTTGGTTGACCAATCAAATGAACCGTGAAACCGTGAAGTTTGTTTACCATATCTTCATAAATGTTCAATGTGACCAACACGAGCGGCCCGAACGACATCTACGCGATAATCAAACTCGTTTCACACTCTTGTCAGCATGTCCGGTGTTACGGTTTGTATGGTGTCCGTAATTCTTGTTTTGAGGCCGTCAATGTTAGCCGGCAATGGTGGACGAAACACTTGATCCATTATGTACCCCCATAGAAAAAATCGCACGGAATAAGATCCGGGCTTCTTGTGGGCCAGTGATGAAGAGCCTGGTCACCAGCTGCTCCTCGATCAATCCAGAGTTCCGACAACGTCTCGTTCAGGTATCCGCGAACAGCTAGGTGCCAATGGGGTGACGCACCATCCTGCTGGAAAATGAAGTCTCCCAACACCTATTCTAACTGAGGAAACAACCACTCTGTAAGCATGACCAAGTTAGGGATTCCAGTAACAGTGGGCTCGTGAAAAAATAAATGAGCCGAAAACAGTGTCTTTGGATACAGTGCAAAACACGTTCACTTTGGGAGAAGCGAGCTCGTGTTCGGTGGTTTCGCGTGAAGGCTCCTGACACCATATCCGCATGTTGTGCCGGTTCTCCTTACCATTTGTATGGAACGTCGCTTCATCGCTAAAAACCAGCTTAGACATAAAGGCATCGTCTACCTCGTTCTGGGCAAGAACGAACGTGCAAAAATTACTTCTCAGTTCTTTATCCCTTTCAGTAAGAGCCTTTACAAGCTGTAACCAGTATGGTTTGTACAGCAATCGCTTTCGCAACGCTGTCCATACCGTGACTGAGGGATTTGCATTTCCCGGCTAACTTGTCGAGTTTATTTTCTCGGACAGCGAACGAACGCTTGTTGAATCCGTTGCACATTCTCTTCGGACACAGAAATTTTTCCTTTGCAAAGGCACCCTGTGTCACGGAACTGACGAAACCAACGTACGATACTCCACCTATCTGGAGGACGAAGTTCGTATTTACGACGGAATCCACGTTGAACAGTCATAACCAATTCATATTTAGCAAACTGAATAACACAGAACGCCTTCTGTTGTTCCGTCGCCATCGTGATGAGGACTAACACACAACACACGCTCATAGTGCGACGGCAGACGCTCCCAGTGTCATTTATCGGCACATAAAGAAAACATCTGACCACCCCCTTCACATTGACGTGTCGAATGCGAGCTCGCTACCCCCTCACCACCTCAAACCCAGAGTTACGAACGCCATTCAAACGGCAACACCTGACATGCTGACAAGAGCGTGGGACGAGTTTGATTATCGCGTAGATGTCGTTCGGGCCGCATGGTAAACAAACTTCATGGTTCCATGGTTCATTTGATTCGTCAATCAAGGTTGTAGGTTGTTTGGTTTTGATAATATAGACCTTCAAAGTTGGGGTATTTATTTATACTCAACCTGTATAATTATACCCGGGCGCAGACAGTGTGTGCTAGCTCTATGGCGAAAGCGCCTCTCACAATTACACATACATTCAATATCCTCTGCCGAGAGATAGTCTGACTGCCACAAACACAATATAACCTTGGGAAATAATAAACATTGAAAATCCTCTTCGTAAAATAGACGCTGCTCGTGGAAGGGTTACAGATAATATTCTCGTAGCCAACCATTTGCGGTGTGTTTCGAGGCAAGACTTGCCGTTCTCGCAGAAGAACAACGTATGAATAATTTAAGGTGTAAATAAGATATGCATGATGCCTGGGAGAGCTGATATGGTGTTAGAATGAAGCAACTAATAATGTGGCATTTCAGTAACTGTATTGGTTCTCTTTGGCGTCAAGAGTAGGAAGTGGCAATGCAGCTCAACTACTTGTCCAGCGAGACAGTTCGGCAATTCCAAGTTAAATCTCACTCTTACACTCTAAATTCGAATCAGTGGAAAGCCACTGATTTGCAGTGAAATTCAACTATTCGAATAAGTGAAAATAGCTTCACTTAGAATCAGTGGAAAACCACTGGTTGTTTCAGTGAAAGAAATTCACTGATTGAATAAGTGACAGCCAACTTCGTGCGGAGAATTAAATATTGATTTATTTAATTTAGCCAAAAAATAACGATAAGAAAACATATTATACTAGTCACTATTAATATGGTACAATTTAACGTAATTTTGAAAAAGGAATAAAGGAAATTCGCTGTGTCCAGGATTTGACACCCACGAGCTCCCGCTACCTGATATTTACATTACCAATCGCGTCACCAAGACAAAGTTGACTGTAAGGGTGTGTATATATATATGTATATATATCACATATATATTTTTTATTTCTTTATCTAAAATTTGTTGCTTCGAATTGTATGTCCTTTCTTTTGGTTTTTAGTTTAATTGGTAACAATAGGATTTTCAAAACAAAGAGTACGTATGAATGCACTCACTCCACCGCATTTAACGTAGTTTAAACCCTCAAATCTAGCACTATGATGATTCCGTGAGAACGAAATGAAAGATCTAAAAACGAAATGAAAGCCTGAATGTTCATGTCACCTCGTAAAATGGCAAGCCTATCATAAAATACAAAACTCACCATTTAAAAAATGTGCGTTTTATTAGTTTATGCTTTGTTATTTCATTTGACACTGATCCATCAGACGAAAAACAAATCACTGAAAACATCGTTTGAAATGGTTGATGAATCAGTGGGAAATGTCACAAAACCAATAAGCGAAGGAAAATTACAATTTTTTCACTAATTCAACAGTTAAATTGACTGAAGTGACTGATTTAAACAGTGAAATTATCACTGATTCAGATTTAGAGTATAAGAGGTATCAGTCCCCATCATTTTGGATTAATAGAACTTTCGTCATAGCCTGCAGTTCAGATTTTGGTTTATGCTTTACGGCTCTACAAAGCGAAAAGCATGCCATTTCACATTTTTAAAAGCAGTTGTTGCTTCGCTACTCGTTTTGGTAATTGCCCACAAGACACGATCCCTTATTTCTTCTCAGTTGTCACCACTAAAGAGTCAATAAAGGGATATGTAAGAGTTTGATCAAGTTGGAGAAGATGTTATATGGTCTGTCGTGCAAAAAATATTCGTTACAAATTTGTAATGGATCTTACGCCGGAAAACGGATGAATACACAATGGCGGACACTGCCTTTCCCCCCTTTTTTTTTTTTAATGAGGCACTTGTTTTCATTGCCTGTAGAGTAAATTATCGCATGCTAAAAATTTCGAGGAAACCAGCGGGAACCACTTGTCTGGCCTGTCTTTCTTGAATCGGCCAACGGCGGATATCTACACAGTACGAAATTATTCACTACTGTACTGTGTCAGCGCCAACATATAATAGGGATACGCGAGTGTTTTCTCACGAAAGAATCAAATATGGAAGTTACCAGCTTTATAAAGTAGCAACGATAAATATTCCTACATTTGCAGTCTGCTATGTTGTATGATTGCCATACTATGTATGGGTTAAAAACTTTCATTACAGTTCAGTAATTCACCAGAAACTTTTTTTTATTGTTTGATTGCGCCACATGTTTTAAATCAGGCCGGTTTCTCTCCTTCGAAAGCTTTGTATCAGCTACAGGCCTCTAACGATGTTCTTATCACAGGAGGATTCACTTATTGGCGTCCAATCACAATAGGAGTCATCACCGCATCACCTGCAAAACAAATAAAACCAAATTTTGTCACACTTACTCTATGTTGCATGGATTTTGAATCATCATGTAATCTGTCAATGTTGGATTAAAAGTTCATGTGTATGTTTTAAAACTTTGGTGCTCCTCCGGAAAAAAAAATTTGAACCACTCTTCCAATAAATGTAGTATTTTTTTCAATTTTTATACACCCTGCAACGTAGAGGTACATGATGAAAAAAAAAATCAGCAACATGCGTGGGCACGATCTTAGAAGTGCAGGTCAGGGCACGCTTCTATAGGATGTACCAGTTCATGTCATATCTGTGGAAAACCCATTAAATTAAGGAGAACCTTCTCCGCAATATAGGATTATAAGTTTTTCTAGCTTGTTTATATATATACATATATAAAAAAGAAAATTCCTAATGTACCCCTACACCCAACTAGCTGTTGACAGTACACTGCAGTACAGACAATGCAAGGAAACTGTGAACTCATAATTACGTCACAATTTTAATTCTGCCCCAAATTGGCAAAATTAGTATTGTAACATAAATACGAGTTTTTAGTTTAGTCGTCATGTCCGTACTGTTGGGTAAGGTCAATAGCTAGTTGGATGTAGGGTTACTTTCGGAATTTTCTTTCTTTACAAATATAGACAAGCTAGAAAAACCAATAACCTGATATTGTGGGGAAAAGGTTCCTCTTAAGGATTATACCCGCTCATCAATCATCTTGAGCTCTCGCGGACGGAGAAAACAGTAGTGGGAAGAACGGATTCTTCGACAACGAGGCCAGATATTTACGCATTCATTCCCCCAGCATGGCAAATTGGCAACTTTATCACTCGCTTTGGTTCACAGAACAGCATCACAATATGTTGATAATAGGACTGTATTAGTACAGTGAACTTACGAGCAAGGTGGCTTATTGGTATTACACTGGAATTACACCCAGGAAGACCCAAGTGGAAAAGCGGTTCAGTTACAAGTTTTTTAAAAATTTCTCGACCCACGCCAATTTAAGGGTATTTCTATCATGTAGGCCATGGCCGATTCTCCCCCTTTCCTAATTATCTGAGAACCTAGCTACATATCTAATGACCACGCTTGTCTGTGTTTGCGCAATGCTGAGTTACACAATAAACAAATATGAAATAAATGTATTTTGTTTTTTATAAATACTGATAAATCACACCAATAAATATGCGTGTAACCATGAAAAATTACAAACATAACAAATATACGCAGATACTTTCCCTTTGCGAAACTCAGATTCGTTTTACAGAGAGAAAAATAAAAATAAGGCCGAGATCCAATGACACTAGCATTATATTTCAAGTCCAATAAAATACCCTTCATAGCATATAGCATACACACAATTCCAAGAAGAGAATATTAAAATCAGTAGTTAAGATGGTATACCACACGTAAGTTTCCTTACCAAAGAAAAACCTGCGTAAATTTAAAACACCATTCGTACCAGCGAGCTGTTTTAATGCAGAGACCAAGATGAAGCGATCGTCTGATGGTGTGCCTGCTACCAGCATTCCAACTTCGTCTTTAGTGGTACCATCGTCAGGGGCGGCGGAAGATTTTCTTGCAGGTTGGTAGTGGATGGAAAGGTGGGGGGGGGCACACTTTTTTTTTTTTTTTTTTTTTTGCAATGTGAAACATGTTGCGATTTTTAATCCATTTTCAAAATATATCCATGGATATTCTTGAAGCCATTTCACTTGAAATTTGAAGGGACACTTGCCAGAAATATGTGGTGGTATATCATTTACATCAGGATGATATGGAAGGAGACATGAAGTTGCTGAAAGCTTGACGTTAGCACAATTTTCCAGCGACACCTCTCTTTGTCGCATTTTGATGAAAATGTTTGTGACATCGACTGTGGTGCTGGTTCATTACTTGGCTATAATTTTTAGTTTCCTTCGCATTCATGAGTTCTATTCGTGTTAGTCTCATCTGAAAATAACCGTTTTTCAATCAAATATTCAAGCATTCTTTAGAGAATTGTTGTTTTAAGAAGGAATTATATGTATTTGTAAGATAAGAAAACAGCACAAGGTAAATTTCTTCCCACATATAAGATAAATATCAACTTTGTTGCAGAGAAAAAAGTTGTTTCGAAACATTATAATATCTAACATCTGATCAATATTTAATACATTAAGATTGTCCCAAGAATTAGTGTTTGCGTTTTGTTGTAACTGATAACTAAATATATATTAGTTAATTATAAACATGAGTTTTTAAAGGTTTCACAATTTATGTTGACATTTCATTGTTGAAAAAAGTATACTCTTTCTGCACGTTCGTGGTTAAAATTGTGATTATTATATGTACTTCATATTGTGCTGTTAATTCTGTAATAAACGTAAAGTTAAAGGAAAAAGTGTATGTTTTCACAGTCATGCTTCAGTGGCAATAAAATATAAAGGTGCACAAACTTTTAATAAGAACTAGACTGCAAAAATATTTTCAGTGTCACCTTTGAACTTGAATTTATGCAAGACTGTCAATAAATCAAACATGTGAATACCTAATTAATTTTTATGCGCTAATCTAATATTTTCAGTAGAGACTGTAACAGCGCGAAAAGTATCGAGTTACTATTTGCAAAATAATATAACTTGAGTTTGGAAGCAAGAAGAACAATGGTCAAAATCATATAAACCGTGGGTGAAAATGAAAGCAACAGCATGTGCTCTAATACTGCTCTAAATAAATAACAATTACGCTATATTTTGCAGTGAAGTTTATTTAAGTGACTATCACATCTAACGCATGAATAGAAAACTGTATTTCTCTAATCTACTTTTCTTACTAATTAATATTGTGTCACCAGTAAAAATGCAAGGAGAAATTCTTTTTCTCAGCAAAAAGAATACAATAAAAATTACACGTGTCCTTTCCTCTTTTCTTTTTGACGGTTTTGTTTTTGATTCTGAGCCTGTTAAATTTGTATCTGACAAGTAAAATGAATAATCTGTAACGATGTGCATTTTTACTAAACTATGTGTAATATATTACTGCTGTGCTGCATAAAATGTCATAGCGAGTTATCATATGGAAATACTGTTTCGCCTTCAATTAATGTATTATCTAGAATAATGACTACTGGTAATTCATAAATTAATATTATCTGTCACCTTCGTTACGATGAAGTCAAAATGAAATTTGGGTAACTGCAATTTAAGTTGCAAGGAAAAGATGGCTAGTGCAGTCTGCTAAGTACAGGCTGAATATCAAAAGCAATGTATAAAAAAAATGAATGAATATGTAGCCCTTGTTTATAGCACATGAGAAATACAAGCTTCAATTTTTTTCTTAGATTAATGCGTGACTTTTAAACAATTTAAAAAATATATCTAAAAATTTGGTAATGAAAATTACACATTCTTGCTGAAGATCTGATCTGTTACAGCCGCCCTAATCTCTCTCTCTTTCTCTCTCGCTTTAAATCACTGTGCTTTGAAACACTTGTGTTAAATGTCTGTGCTGCTCTCTTCGCCACTCCAGGAGTCCAAGCCGCTGTCTGTACATGTTGACCCGACTGCGTAAACCCACTATCATGTCATATAACAGCAGAATAAACGTTTAGTAACTCGACGAAGCGTACGTTCAAATGTTCAATCACTGTTAAAAAAAAAAAAAATTAGGTAACATTCCTTTACATGTAAGGGAAGCAAATCACACTTAAATGTAAGGTAAAATTACCTCTTACATGTAGAGTAAATTTCCGTAACAAGTAAAGTACTACTATACAAATCGTACGGAAAAGCACTTGACAAAATTGTGGGAAAATCCCATAATAACTTGTATAATAAAATTTCATTAAAAATATTCCCTGAAAATTAATACTGATTATTTTACTACTTATATCCTCAAACGGAGAGCAACCGAAACAACAATTCTAAAATCCTCGACACTTGCCGGCTGGTGGGCACGAACCATTGTCTTCTATCGCGGTAGGTCGGTGCACTTTCCGTTACACCATGGCGACATCTTAACTGTAGTAGGGATTATTAACGAACTACATTAAATAACCACGAAAAAAAGTATTAATTTAAGTTACCTGCATAATGTTTAATTGTAATAACTATTTACGTTTTCCCTAAAAAAAACTTATTATTAGCTTGAACATTTCCGCAATTATAAGAGCAGCTCGACAAATTGTTATTCCTGGAGCTGCTTATAATAATTATTTTGTGTAATTTACTTTTTTTTTTGCTTTCACAAACTGTACATTTGTAACTATTTGAAAATTGTATTTTACATACTTTCTACCTTAAAATTAATTTTTATTGCTTAGTCGTACAAACTGTCCAACATGACGCCCCGTTTTGTTTCTTCCTCCAATCCTCCCATCAAGCTGTTGAGACGAGGAGATCCACACGTTGTGAGGTAATTTTCCCATCCATGTATGGGATTTTCTTCTGCCATGTACGTGAATTTTACTCATCAGTTCAGTTGCGGTAATTCTACCTTACACATAAGGAAAACCTTGTTTCCCATGCAATTTTGCGAATATTACCTTACACTTGTCAGGTAATTTTACCACAATTTTTACTGTGACAACAAAGATATTTCAAACATCTACCTGGACGATGTTTTTGGCGTTGATTAACTAAAAACTAACGAAGCTAAAAAGTATATTAGTCTAAAGAGTACTTTTTCTCACTGCGTTTTATTTATGATTAATATTGGCATTATTGCGTTAGATTAATAATAAATATACCACGTACAATAAGATAATCTCGAGAAAACGAGCAGCAGAGTTTCGTAATCGCGATTGCTTTAGATATCAACTGCATTTTTGCTAAAGCGAATTTGGTATTTTTTAGTTACACAGACATGTAGATTACCGTATTAAGTTTAAGTTTTATTTTGTTACACAGACGTGTATACTACTATATTAAGTTCGGTAATAATGATTTCTAACGAAATATTAAGCAGCAGATATGCGCTATATGTGAATTAGAATCTTGGAATACGCAACAATATACAATTGTAAATTGTTTTGCTTTTAAAAATGGAAATTTGACTGTGCTTTGTAAAATAGTTTATAAAATTATGTATCCCGACTAGTCAGTTCGTTTAACATACTGTACGCTACATGTATGTTTTATTACGCATCCGTGCACTCTAGAACGGGTATAATTAAGACCTGAAAACTTCTCTGAACTGCTTAACTATAATCAACGTACCTGCGTCCGAACAAGGCTATTTAGCGGCACAACGAACAGGCATCTTCTCCATGCTGAAAACGATCACAAGGAAAAGGCCATTAATAATGGCAAACAAGAAACAACACAGTTTCTAAACTACAAATACGAATGCATTCAGCAGAACAATGAGGCAGGAAGAATCGCTTGAAACTTTTTTCCTTTGACTATGTCCAGTTAAGGAATATACCTGACTGCTGAGCCACTCACGAAGCATCACTTGACACTTTGCCTCCCCCTTCCACTGTGTATATTTAAGAAATGTGTCCGACTCTTTCGCTGGTATTCCAAGGTTCTGGGAATTCAAGTACACCAAACCGCCAAGGCAACTGTTTAGATTTCCAGTTGACGGTCTAGGAAGATCCAATCTCTTCCTCTTCAGTTAAAGGTAAAATTCAGTAATGCTTTTATCGTTCATTTCGATATTTTTATTCTCGTGATTTGAGAGAAAATTAACTACTGTATTATTGAATGTAGATGTCAAACGTAGGGTGGGGACAAATGCCTATATTGTCCCTCACCACTATTATAGGGGAGGCACAGTGACCTCCTGTCCCCCCCTTTCTCAGCCGCCACTGACCATCTATGACTACAGCTGTGCTGTGCTACCTATAGCGTCAAAGATGCCATTCGCAAACCATTAGGGTTTGGCCTTTTAAACTTTGAATGCACAAGGCCAACTCGGGCGATAGATAGTCTTATTTACCATGCTATCCTTGGCCATTAATCTACCATTCCATCGATCTTTCAATCAATCATTCGATCAATATTTTAATCAATATTGATACCTGCCAAATGCTGAAGTTTGGAAGTAGGTATTGATTCTGCTCTGTGGCGTGAGGCGCCAGCACATGATGCTAGCCCTCAGTGATAGGGCGTAGGAATACGTCAACACTGTTGTCTATAGGTCCAATTTACTAATAAGTTACACTGGCTTTGTGTGAGTTCACATAATCGAGTTTTATTGTTGCTTGAACAGGTTAACTGGTACATGAACTCAAGAGACAAACTCCCTCCCTTTCCCTATGTAGGCTACGTATGGTTTGACGCCGCGACTGGCGTCGTGGGGGG
>NQII01004838.1:115879-144152 GCA_002778355.1 Clitarchus hookeri | reverse complement strand
GGCCTCCGACTGAGGTCGACGTCGTGATGCATTCTCGATCCTCGACTGACTCCGACTGACTGACTGACTGCTCGATCCGCGACTGACTGATTCGACGTCTCTCCACTGACTGCCCCGTTGCTCCCCCCTTCGTGTGGTTTTGTAGCGTCCATCACCATATTCAACTTGCCCCATCTCTGCACGTGTCCGGAGTGCTTGTCGGCCCTCCGGGTCATAAAACACGTGGCCGTTGCTCGTGTGGTCCGCAGCCGGCCTGGCGTCGTCCCTGGGTCATAAAACACGTGGCCGCTGCTCGTGTGGTCCGCAGCCGGCGTGGCGTCGTCCCTTGGTTCTGGCCTGGAAGTTTATTGTCCCGTTCTGCACGCACGTCCGCTAAAAGCTCTCATGGTTTATTGCGGTATAAGCCCAGGACAGGCGCAGCTGGTGGTGGGATCTCGGTGTCCCTTGGGCAGCTGCAAACTGCGGCTGTGGCCACGCCCTGGTGCTTTCCGTTGTCTCCGGATGTCGTCTGCATGTAGGGTGCCTTAGCAGCTGCGAGGCTCCTGGTGTCCCTCTTCCGGCACGTCCACAAAACCCTTAATCCTTATTGCGGTCGTACGCCTGCGAGCTTCGCCAGAGCGTGTGTTCTGACGAATAAAATATAGGGACGCAGAATGCGTCAATATTTCAATCAATATTTATACTTCGATCAATATTTNTTTCAATCAATATTTATACTTCGATCAATATTTCGATATATTATTCAATATTTCTATCAATATTTTGATATTTCGATCAATATTTCAATCATTCTCTCTATATTTCGAACAATATTTTAATTTTTCGACCTTTGTGCACTCGATCTTTCGATTTATCTCTCAGTCATGTGACCGGTCTTTCAATCTTTCAATCTTTTTACCAGTCTTTCAAAATTTCGATTATTCTTTCAATCTCTGAACTAATCTTTCAAACACTCTAACAACCTTTCAAACACTCTAACAATCTTTCAATCCATCATCAATTCATCCTCAATCCGTCGGTTTGTTGTCTGTCTTCTATCCATTCGCATTTTCAAACACACTCTCAATCTTTCAACCCATCATCAATCCATCCTCACTTAGTTGGTTTGTCGTCTGTCTTCCAGCCATACACATAGAAAAATCATTCATTCTTTAACCGCCTCCGAACATGTACTTGGCAACTGTAATAATGCTTTGTATGTAATTCACTGTCAGTGCATTTATACTTGTTTTCATTAATATTCTGTGTGCATAATATATACCAACTGACAAGGCCAACCATACCAAATAGCCATACCATCCGGCCAGGGCAACTTAACTAATCCACAAGGCCGATGGACCAGAACAACCATACAGACTGCCCCTTACCACCTGACCATACCAAACGACAATATCAACTGACCGTACTAGCTGGCCAACCGAATGGTCAGACCAAATACCCAGACAATCGACCAGACCAACCATCCATATCGATCCTCTATATCTACCAGCCATACCAAACGACCAACAACGCCGAACGATTATACCAAATTGCCATACCATCCGACTAGGCCGACCGACCATGCAGACCGACCATATCAAGTGGCCAACCAAAAGTCAAAACCAACCGAGAAGAAGAACTGACCACCAAGACCATCCACAAGATCGACCACCAAGATCAACAAGCAGATAGAAGGCCATACCAACTGACCATATCAAGACACCTTAAACTGAAACCTCAAAAAGAAACTTAATATGTCTTACCTCAAAAATAAGACTTCAAAATTAAGACCTCAATATCAGTACTCAAATATCACACTTCAAATATCAGACATCAAAAATCACACCTCAAATATCATCTCTCAAATATCAGACTTCAAAAAACGGTCCTCAGAAATCAGACCTCAAAACGAAACTTCAAAATGAAACCTCACCAGCCGGCCATCAAGGCCGACTGGACAAACCAGTCAACAAGACCGACCAACTGCAAGACCTATGGACAAAACCGACTGACAAGGCCGATCAGAACAACCGACCAACTAGGCCGACCAGACCAGCAGACTAGTCCAACTTACCATACCAATCGGCCATACCAAACTACCAACAAGACCAACCGTACTAAACGGGCTTAACGATAGACGAGACTGGCCAGCCATACAGAATGACCTATCACCTGGCCATACCAAACGACCATACAGACCATACCGACCATTCCGAGCATGCCAACTGTCCAACAAGACCAGCAAGCCATGCCAACCATTAAGACCAACAAACTGAAAGACCAATGGGCAAGACCAACAAGACAAACTGGACCAACCAACCAAAACTATTCAACCAGACTAACCCACCACACCAACCAGAATGCCCAACCAGCAAGATAATCCGATTAGCCAAACCGATCATAAAAACCGGCCAATCTTGAAACACATCATATAACACGAATCTCATTGACAAGCTCTTCGTGAAACAAAAACCTTCGCAAAACATCTCGGACATTACGATCATGCAGCGAATCGATTCATGATTATCGAAAAATAATGCGAAGCACATCACGAGCCATTTCGACATCCAAGTTCCAAGCATTACTGAAGATGTTGGCACAATAGTTTTGGTAAATCAGTGAGTTTTTGCATGTAGTTGTACTCAGCATACTAGATTTCGCATCGTCAGTGGCTTGCAGTATCTTCATTCAAAATAAACAATACACTTATACTGAATTCTGCAGACTGACTCCTACTGAGATTTGCCCCTGCAGAGACATTGCCGTTTGCTGTTTGAATAAAAACGAACCTCGAAGGTATGATTATATCAATATATAGGAAACTCACCACTTTCATTGTGAGTCGTGTTGTGTATCAGCCATTTGAAAACTCCATAGCTATGCTTCTGTCATATGGTGCATGACCTCTGCTGTATGGCAAGATATTGCCCGGCGAAGTCTGGAGCCAGACGACCGGATGCTGGAAAACACGCCGTCGAACCCGCATGCTCGCGAGCATGCCCACGACCGACGAAGTTGCGCATCTTATATGACCCGAACTGGCGACACACTCACTGACATCTTCGATGCCCAGCAGCATGTTTCCCTTTGCGAGGCACTTCGCGAAACTTTTCGTGAACTATTTATCTAATGTAGGACCCTGCCCTCTTGAATCACCTCACGGAACACATTGCGAATGATCCGTTTAGTTGGCGAAACATTTCTGGTACTGCTCTAGTAATAAGTCCAGTTATGATTACAGAAGACCTTTTGCCATATATTTTAAATGATAAAAATATTATAGCACTCTGAGACAACCCCACGTACAGTGTTCGCACGAGCAGGAGTCCCAGGTAGTTAGAAAATACGGATATACCGTCACCTTAATAAATATGTACCTATGCAAATACGTAAAAACATGGAGATATCAAATATAAATATATATTATTATAATTAAGTATAAAAATTATTAATTTTTTTAAAATTTTATTTGTGTATTATATTTAAACAAGCGTATTAAAATAATATATTATATATGGTCATGTAATTTATATATACCAAATTATTATAAAATATTGATATAACCACCATATTGAAAATAAGTGCCTTATCCATTTAAATTGCAAATGGTAATATAGCCTCCCATAGTATAAGTTACCTGCGAAATTTGCTGGGAATATACTAAGTAGTTTCCGTTTCCGTTTTTCGTGTATTGCTAACTTCCAAAGTGGCAGATCAATAACAATATCCCTCTCTAAATTAAACATTAATATTATGAACTGTCAAAGCAAAGTACTAATAAATCTGGTGTAAATTGGTTAAATGGTTACCAAGATACGAAATAATGTCCTAAATTTTAAAATAATCGTCATTTTCAAAATGAGCACACATTACATTGCAGAACACCACATAATTCAAATGTCCTTACTCTGTTTTATATTTGTAGCTAATTCTGTGTATTTCGATTCACGGGTTTTATAGAGCCCCACACACAGACACAGTCAAGAAAGTGATCTCATAGACCTAGCTTTAGTTAAAATTATTAGTACAAGGAATAAAATGATTACCGTTGACCAGGTGAAACCCGTATTTTACTGAATGATGACCAATTTTGAGTATAGGGATTATGATCTGAGCATGATAAGTTATGATCAGGTTCGTGTTTTGAACTCGAAATACAAAAGTAGGGTAAAAATCACATTAAAAATCAAGTGATCATTGCTGATGTAAAGATTGTATTTTACTAAATGATGACCAGTCTTGAACGTGGCAATCGTTCAAACAGAAGTATATTATCGAAGAGCAAACGAAATTAGGTTACACAGGCCGTGTTTCAATTGGCACTATTTGTTAACAAAATGGTCACGGGACCCGTTTTGTCTGCAAAATGTGTATGACGTATTTTTGTAATTTGCTGTTTGAGCTGTGTCAGCTACGAAGCCAAAAAATTACAAAATACAAATTACTAAATCGCCGCCGTATTAATTTCGCTTATTTGAATCGTTTAAAGACACACGTAGGCGAAGTTATTGCAATGAACAAATGTGTATTTTACCAACAATAATTATTTCACAAAGAAAGTTGCCGAAATATTCTTGAAATAGGTATTTTCCCATAACACAATTTTTGTTAAGTAACAATTTCACATCATATTTCTTTCGGGAATAATTGCAGTTTATTTAAAGAATTCATGGAATTTTAATGTCGGAATAATGAAAATAGGAAAATAATAGCAGCATGGCATGCTAGAGAGTTGAATGTTGTGGTGTTCCGACCCTTACAAAATGTTAAATACAAATTACGAAAAATGAAACTCGAAACTAATTGGAACCCGGCTAGGCAGCCATTCTTTTATTGCAACTAAATGCATTACTGAACAGCGCAAGAAATGGCAACACCATCACGCCTTCATGCCGAGATGCACAAAATGTCCGTTGTTTGTCTCTAGTGTATGAATGTATTTGAACTCACAAACGACATATTGTGTAATTAATGTGATCTGAAAGTATTTTAAAATGTATGTGGTTGTATATCTGAGACGTTGCTACAAGCAGTGCGTACAGTACAAGTGCATAATTACCACACAGTAATAGTTGAGGGTAAGTGATTACAATAAAGTGTTGATGATTACTGCACGTTGCACTGCCATACGCGTAAAACACGCGGATCGATACATCGCGGACTGATACATATGCACTCGTGTATTGATAAATTTTAATAGTAAAAAAAAATATATTTTATAAAATGTTGCGTCGTAATTAATAGTTGTTAGTGACATCATAATTATAAATTGTATTACAATCTGTTTGGTAGTTAAAAAGGTATTGNGGGGGTTGCATACATTTCAGACAGCCACACGATCGCATAAGCATATATATATATATACCTTTCCAAGGGATGTACAGGCTAAAAATGAGCTCTGAAATAATTAAATTTATGTTTATAGTAGCACTTTTATGCAGATAAATGTACCTACAGTGTATTTTATGGCCTTAATAAAAATAGCCCCAAGCAATATTTCTTTGAATGTATTTTTATTAGAGTCTTTTTGCATAAACTATCCCAAGAGACTAGCAAGAAGTTAGAAAATGAGGGCCGCATTACAGGAAGGTCTCCCTAGTAAATTAAACCGCTTATTTAAAGTAATATATTAAACAATTTGACCGAGATAAGGGGATATCTTCCCCGTAATCCTCTTTGCTGTTATTAATTTCCCATATCGCTCTGGGGTTTGGCCAGTCGATGCCAGAACTGACGGGAAATGCGAACCAAGAACTGCGCTGCGGGAGAAAAATAATCTCGATCGAACTCCATTTCCACCGGGCAAGAAAACGAAATAGGAGTCCAGTTCGTTGATTCTGTAATCTGGGTAAAAAAAAATTTGTATTCTGTAGCAAAAATTGTTTGTTATTTTACAAATGTTTGTATGTGTGCAAATATTCCTCTTTTAAAATTGCTTGTTTGTAAAATTGAAAGAGCCGTGTTTGTATCAGATATCAAGAAATGTTTGTATTAAAGTGACCCATATCTACGAGCTCAGATAAAATGGCGGACACTTAACAACATAAAAACTTAGACTTATATAGCTGTTTGTGAAAAAACTAGGGGTGATGTAAACACGTAGTTGCGTGCATAAACGATACACAATGCAAGTTTAAATAACGTGAGAAACATACAACAACTCAAATAGTACTGATAAATAATTAAGAAAAATTGATGTTCTGGTTTAGTCTGTACCTAACCGTATACAATGTAAAAATAAATCTATATCTCGTGAGTTAAGTTGGTCGTGTGGTTAAAGGAGCGAAGACGTAACGCAAGGTACGTGCGTGGTGTCCAATCCTCGTACCGAAAGGATGCAGCGAATTTATATTTCTATCTAATTTAATCATTACACTTGTGTTCTAGGACAAAAAGCATAATTTTATTTCCACTTTTTAATAATATAAGTTGAAACACAAGGGTACAATTCGTAATATTACAATTATATATATTTTGAAGATTTTACAAGAATACCTCTTATAGTTCTACAAAAACATTTCTTGGCAACTGGGATTCCAAAAATCTTTCCTGTGCAAGTACAAAATATTTGTTTACAGTGAGGACACTTATGATTCTGAAACGATCTAAAAAATGTGACCACACGCTAATACTGGAAAGGACTGTAAACAGACATTTTACCAATGTCAAATTGAATCCTGTTGTTACAGCGGTGTATACAGGATGGTACGCCTAACGTGGACACCCCCAAAATTTCCGGAACGGTTGCAGATCACGAAATGTNCAGCGGTGTATACAGGATGGTACGCCTAACGTGGACACCCCCAAAATTTCCGGAACGGTTGCAGATCACGAAATGTTATTTTCCCTACTTGAAATTATGTACAGGGCCAAGTAATTTGCTGTAAAGTGACTATTTGTAACACTGTATTGACAGAAATTATTAAAACACACATGATTTTTCCCTTCGAAGCATACATTTACTTCCAAGGCGTCTGAAAGTACGTGCAAAGAGGAATTCAAGGATATAGCATATGCGATAGAAAGTAACACAGAAACGCCAAGAAATAATGTGCAAATGTGATTAAGTTAGGTGGGCTGGCGGCATGGGGCAGTGGACCTGTACTCACATCTGTAAGCAAGCAAGACGCGCCGTGACTCATCCTGGCAGGAGCGCTGCCTAATAGCAGCGCAGTACCAGTCCCCGTAATCTGTTATGACANCAGCGGTGTATACAGGATGGTACGCCTAACGTGGACACCCCCAAAATTTCCGGAACGGTTGCAGATCACGAAATGTCATTTTCCCTACTTGAAATTATGTACAGGGCCAAGTGATTTGCTGTAAAGTGACTATTTGTAACACTGTATTGACAGAAATTATTAAAACACACATGATTTTTCCCTTCGAAGCATACATTTACTTCCAAGGCGTCTGAAAGTACGTGCAAAGAGGAATTCAAGGATATAGAATATGCGATAGAAAGTAACACAGAAACGCCAAGAAATAATGTGCAAATGTGATTAAGTTAGGTGGGCTGGCGGCATGGGGCAGTGGACCTGTACTCACATCTGTAAGCAAGCAACACGCGCCGTGACTCATCCTGGCAGGAGCGCTGCCTAATAGCAGCGCAGTACCAGTCCCCGTAATCTGTTATGACANCACGCGCCGTGACTCATCCTGGCAGGAGCGCTGCCTAATAGCAGCGCAGTACCAGTCCCCGTAATCTGTTATGACAAGTGGTATTGCAGTGTGTGGCTTTACGTACGCAGTTCACGAGTGAGGACAAACTGGACACACTACTTTTTTACGGCGAGTGTGGCAGAAATGCCAAGCAAGCCGTCCAAATGTGTGGTGAAAATATCCTAATCTGACGCCCATCTCACGGCAAACGATACGATGAATTTGCACACGTCTCTTGTCACGAGGTGATTGGAATTCCACAACACGAGTGAGACGAAAGACTGCTACGGGCGAGATGAATAAACACGACGTGTTGGTATGTGTCTATGCAAACCCCCGCATGGGTACGCGAGAACTTTCCAGGTTCGTAGGAATACGTAAAACAAGTGTGTTACGGATACTGCGCCAACGGAAATTCTATCCATATCATGTGGCTTTTCATCAGGCATTACATGGTGGTGATTTCCAGTAGTGTGTTCAGTTTTGTAGGTTTGTTCTGATGTCTGTAAGGGATGATAGCAGTTTTCTGAAGAAAATGTTATTTACCGATGAAGCGACATTCACAAACCATGGGCGCGTAAAATTTACGAAATATGCACAACTAGGCGACGGAGAATCCGCGTTGGGTCCGGCACGTGAAGCAC
The DNA here is from genome assembly GCA_002778355.1 of Clitarchus hookeri. NCBI lineage: Eukaryota > Metazoa > Arthropoda > Insecta > Phasmatodea > Phasmatidae > Clitarchus > Clitarchus hookeri. The sequence continues at coordinate 135,867 of NQII01004838.1, read as the reverse complement.
CAGCGACAGTGGAAAGTAAACGTGTTGTGTGGAATCGTTGGAGACTATGTCATAGGGCCATGCTTCATTCAAGGGACAATGGCTGGCTGTACGTACGCCCATTTTCTTAAAGAGGCAATACCATCACTTCTGGAAGACATGCCGCTCGACATATGTCGTGATATGTGGTTTCGGCATGATGGTTGTCTTGCGCATTTTGCTTTGGTGGAGAGGCAAGTGTTAAATTAAACGTTTCCAAAACCGGTGGCTAGGCATTGGCATTGTGGTGTTGTAAGGTGGCCAGCTCGTTCCCCCGACCTTACAACTCTCGAATTTTTTGCTGTGGGAAACACTGAAAGATGGGGTATACAATAAGGTTCCTACGACGCGAGAAGACATGCAGGAATGCATTGTGGCAGCTTGCAGAGACATTACGCCAGAAACACTTCAGGATGCTCGTCGCTCGCTACATGTGCGTTTACAGAGCGTATTGCTGTCAATGGTAAACACATCGAGCACATGCTGTGAAAAGACCTAATGTGAAGCGTTTCAACCATAACTGTTCTCTTTTGTAGTATGCATGCGGATGCGATTGTATTTCCCCTTAGATTGGTTTGTTCTATTTTTGTTGTGCATCTGTACGCACACATTACTCAGTACAGTTAATGATTAGGAAACAAATCTCCTGAATTACGTTTCTATCTGAATAAAATCTAATGTATTGATATAAAACTTGCACTAACATTGCCCGTATTCCCTCCGCATCGGTGCTCTCCTTTGTCCAATATCGCATTCCGCACCCGTTGCCACATTGTGGTAAGCGCTAAGCTGCTATAAGGAAGCGGTCCCGCCAGGATGAGTCACGGTGCGTGACTGCTTACAGATGTGAGTACAGGCCCACTGCCCTATGCTACCAGCCCACTTAATTTAATCATATTTCACATTCTTTCTGGGCGTTTCTGTGTTTCTTTCCATTGCATAAGCTATGCTACTGAATTCCTCTTTGCACGTACTTTCAGGTGCCGTTGAAATAAATGTATGTTTCTAGGGAAAAATCATATGTGGTTTAACTATTTCCGTCCATACACGTGTTACGAATAGTCACTTTTCGGCAAATTACTTGCCCCCGTACATCATTTCAATTAGGGAAAACAGCATTTCGTGATCTGCAACCGTTCCGGAAATTTTGGGGGTGTCCACGTTAGGCGGACCATCCTGTATATGACATTTTACTTGCTGTGTTCAGCTTAAACGATCCCGGTTTTTAAATTGCATAAATCAGCATTAAATACACTTTCCCATGTGTAACCAGCGGCGTGACGCCTAGTGAATAGTTACTAGTAGAATAATACTAGAAACAATATTTTCATTAGCAAAGGAGTCTTCGCAAACAGAAATATATCTTAGACCCATCTGACTAATGTAAGAATATGCCTAATTATGCACTGGTACTGTACAAGCAGATCACCAGCAAAATACAGTTCAATAATACAATTACCTCCTTTTTAAATAATTTCCCTCAAAGTGAAACAATACTTAAATGAAACTGATACTTAAGCCTAGTTTGCTTACAGGAGTACTGCAGCACATCCAGTAGCCTTTATCTTTGGTTTCTATAACTCAACTATTGGTACGCTCGCATTGTGCTCTCGTGCATTTTCATTTAAGTATGTGGCATTGTTGTGGCTGGACATGTGTGTTTTTCATAGCTTCCGGTTTTCATATTATTTAAGGTTGGTTATTACTGGGCTGGGCTGCCCCTTTTATCGTGCTGTCATGTCAGAGTATCGATTTAGATTTATTGAAACTTGGTTTCGACGACAAGTCTACAATAAATAAAGAAGACAAATTTGGGCTCATGAGAAAACATTAGGGATCATTTATCAAGAACTGCACATCAAGTTACACACCTCCCGAATATTGCACAATTGATGAACCGCTTGTAGAATTTAGAGGCAAATGCCAATTTAGGGTGTACATGGATTCAAAATCGGATAAGCATTAACTAATAATTCATGATAAATGCCATTTCATATATTGGTAATGAAGTCAACAGAAATGAATCTCTTCCTATGAAATATGTCCGTTATCTGTTTGTGAGTATTCATGGTACAGGAAGGAATTTGACAATGGAAAACTGGTTCATATCAGTTCCACTAGCCGACGTTATTTTCAGTTATAATAATCTCACTATAAAGGGAACATTCAGAAAAAATAAGAGATAAATACCGCCTTTTTTCTGCCATCTCGAAAGATAAAAGTTGGCTAATCACAGTTCGCTTTTGAGAGAAACAAAATGTTGGTGTCGTATTCTCTGAAGAAAGGTAAAAGTGCCCCCCCTGTTGTCCACAATGCACTACAAAAAGGACTTAACCGAAGACACTGGAAAACCTCAAGTCATTAATTTTTACAACGAAACAAAGAGGGAGTTGATAGCTTCGACCAGTTGGTGAACAACTATTCCGTTTCTCGGAATACCCAAAGACGGCCATTATGATACTTCTATGGAATACTGGACCAGGCTGGGATGCATGCCATGGTCTTATTGTAGACACACCAGAAACAGTGACAATCTTATAAGAAGGAAGTATCTACAAGAACTAGGTTATCACTTTGAAGAGCCCCATAAGAAAAAGCGAGCTCTCTCCAAGAATCTTCCTTGTGAACTGAGAACAACAATCAGAAAAGTGGCCAGCATACAAGAGGAGGGAAAAGAAGAGGACCATCCTCTTAGTTCTAAACAAAAACAAGGAAGATGTTCTGTTTGCTCAAGACCCACAGATCGGAAGACAGAATCTGCTTGCGTGAAATGTCAAAATATGGTATGGGCTGAACACAAACAAGATGTGTTTATTGGCTGTCTATAAAGTGACGAGTGGAACTTTTCAGGTGCTAAAATGATTACAGTACGTGTATGTAAATTTATATTAACAAAATCTAACTGATTACTGTATTACATTGAAAAAAAATACAAATGGTGTATTGTAGCATTCCATGTATGCAACAAGTGTGGTGAATTGGTGAATGCAATCTAGGGTTGATTTTTGAGCAATGAATAGAACCAGTCCTCATAGTGAATCATAACAACAGGCAGTGAGTTTCCTTAAGGGGAATACCCGCGTTGTCACGGAGACTTCACAGAAAGAGAAGGAACTGGCCACGGAATATATTCCGTAACGTGGGTGTAAGCAAAATAGAATTTTAGAGGTTGTTCCGCCAATAAGAACAACTTATCAATAGGAACCACTAAAGCAGTTAGGTCTTCGAAGTATTCTTTCTTTCCCCCACCTTCTATCAACAACTGCCTTTGCCAAATGTGAAAACTATGAAAGTTTTAGTTGTTTGCTTGAGTTTACATATAGCTAACGGTAAGAATTTTAAACAGTAAAAATTTATTCGAGCTAGTGAAATATGACAGCAAATCTGTGAAAAATTGGTTAATTGGAATCACAAAAATTGTAATAGTTAACCCAGTAAATAATTTAAACTTACTGAGTGGTAATGTATTCTAATTAACTGCGAATCCCATTGGTTTAACAAGTAATAATCAGTACATCCCGCTCATTTGTTAGTCAATAGCATCTGGTAGCTGAATTTTCAGTGAGCAGAATTTCCTCAATCAAGACCACCGATTTAACGCTTAAAACTCTTATCATTGCATTAAATTAAGGTTTCTTTGTACAAAAACTTTATTTCTGCCGTAACTTTGATTGCAGCGCTTGTCATCGCTCTCTATCATAGCCAGGTACACTCATTTCATTTTAAATTAAACGCACCTTGTAAAGTCATTCGATAACAGTGGAAGTTGGTAAATAAGAAAATCACAGGATGATACACAAACTATTACATTTTTGTTAGATGGCACATACACATACTTCTAACGAGGTCGCTGCGTTGCTCTTCATATGGCTTACATAAACACTCATCAGAGCAGCTTATGTGTTGCGACACGCACGATAGCTGCCAGGCGTGATTAATGAACGATATCGCATACCGAGAAGACATACGAGATAGCCGCACGATTAACTGAAGGAAAATCGATAGGAGTTGGATAATATGGCTGCGAGAGAAGGAAGAATTGCGCGGCTAACTGCCAGTGATTTAAGGCGTCCGAACTCCACAGTCAGGTTTCGTTGGAAGCAATAGACACACGAAGGTGTGAAGCCACCCATATTCAGCAAACCTTTATGGAGGACTCCGACAGACCGTCAGAAGGGAGAATTGTTTTATTGTCAGACGGTTACGAACAGAATCAGCAGTTTTCTTGTCAACCGCCCAGTGACATGTAGCAGCTTCACCAAAGCTCCACGACGTTACTAGAAGTTTTTCCAAATAACTGGCAATTCAAGTTGGCGGTTCCGACGATTTTTAACATCTCAACATCTTCGCCTTCATTTGCAGTCGTTTTAGCATAGAGCAATGTGGGGAGCTTACGGACTAGCAATATATTGTCTTTGTCAACAAATCATACTTTCCTTTGGGAATGGTTGACCACCATGACAAAGTATGAAGTATTGCAGCTGACGGCTGTAATCCTTATCTCACGTTACAACAAAGCATGTTCTCTGCCAATAGTATAATCATACGAGAAGCCATCCATCGCGTACTATCTTCGTGCCTGGTAATTATTATACGTGATAACAATATACTGAAGATATCTTGTGGCCCTTGTACTGCCGTTCCTGGCAGAGTACATGGAAGCCAAGGGGCTTCTGTGTAGGTCCAGCGATTTTTAAAATCTATAAAAATCCCACAATGTTGTAAATTTTGGGACATTATATTTACAAAAGTTTATCAACAATGAACAATTTATTAACACATGCTTTTCCAACCCAAATTACGATATTTTCTGCTTCTTCCTGTATTTTACGTTTTACTCGTTCATAAATTTTTTTTTCCTGTATAATTTTGAGACTGAATATTCAAGCCTGTTTAGCTGTAACAGTGATTTATGTCGTCCGTTTTATAAAGGCTGAGACATACGCTTTTCTCAACTCAAAAAAATGCTTGTTCGCAATTTGGAAATAAATGAAGAATTTTTAAGTTCAGTTTGTTTCGATAATATTTGTTATCATACATGAAAAAATGTAATAGTACTTTCATTTAGCGGTGTATAAATTATGTTATTACTTATGTAACGTAATAAAAAAATAATCGGAACCTAGAAAATTCCTAGTAGATTGAAAAAAATTTCGTTAAATTTTGTAGGGATATTTTTTTTATTCAAACATTTTTCTGTTCGAAATGTAAAGTTCTTATATGGGAAGAAAGCACCAAAAACCGAAATAAGTTACGTGTTTTTTTAATTTCCTTCTAATATTAACTTTGCTAATGGCTGATATGAAAATCCACAAGAATATTTAGAGATTGAATCGGCGAGAGAAATTATGCACGAAGTTGGTGAGACCATATACCTTTATATTTCGAACTTTTGGATGATCAGAATTATCCAATATATAATAAATTGCAGGTTTTGTTACTTATTTGATTTTACAGCAAATTCATAAAACACGTTTACTAGAAATCATGCCGTATAATTGGAAGCAGTCAATAGACTACGAGAAAATATATCGATGTGTGCCTCGTAAAGGTGAAAGAGATACGTCCTAAGATCAGTCATAGTTAGTTTTTATGATAAAAATATTTTTAGGCCACATACGAGGAAATATTTTCAAATACATTTTTTCCCAGAAAAAATCGACTGTAAAAGAAATGAAAAAGTAAAACATTAAATGTTTCATATAAGCCAGCTATATTAAATTACACGATGCTCTTAGTAGCAAAGTGTTACAATTTTATTTAATTTTGCATATAATCTAAAATATGCGCCAGAATTACCTTATGCATTTTCTTATTTAAATAGAAGAATGCCGAAGATTATATTACTTAAATTAAAAAGGGTATTTTCTTTTCCTGTGCACTGTACAAATCGTAATCTATTTTATTAGTGGGGTTAAATTTAACATGAGAACATTACGCAGTTGTGCATTACCAGGTAGTTGAAACTTGCTTGGCATCGGGGTAAGAGAAGTGGCACAAAGTTTCAGCCCAGACTGTCCGGAATCTTTGTACAACTTCACTTTGTATAATGACGTATATCGCTGTAAGTCTGAACACCCTCTCTCTCCCTTCTCCCATGTGACTCCCTCTCCCACTCTGCTGATTATTTTCTCAATATCTCGAGGCTGCGCTCGAAGCCGCAAATCCTCTTACACACTGCTCATGCCTTACAAGTTAATCAATGGGAACTCATTGCCTTGCCGGCGGTCTCCCCCTCTCCCCTTATCCTTCATAGTCACGAGGCGGCCGTATTTCATTCTGTTATGTCGCCCCTCGCGCACAAAAGAAGCTGCCGGGATGTGCGGCTGCAAGCTTGATGGAAATCGTAAGAGTAACATTTTGATCTCGTTATTCAATTCTCGAGCCGCCCTTTTCATTGCCGAAACAAATTTTCTCACTGCAAAATGTGAAAATTAATACATATTTCGGGTCAAAGATTAAACATGGGGTTTGATAAGGAGCCGAAATATAAGCTTGTTGAATGCAACTGATGCAGTATTTTATTTTTGGCTAATTGTACACATTAATTGAAAGTGATTAAATTGCATGACAATTAATTTTTATATGTTAAGAAAAATATCATGAAAATATGTTTCACAACTTATTAAATATTTTCCCAGGCATACTGAACACATTTCTATCGGTTCTGTCTTCTGACTAAATTCTTTTAAAACGTTCGAAATATCGCCTTACTTCCTGTAAAACGAGAAATCCTTCAATTTAATAACAATATCGTTAGGCCCACCTTCGCGTTTCGTATTCATGACCCCTAAATAATACTTGCATATTAAGCCTATCATTTAAGCGGCACCGAAATTTGTAGTTTTTGTTTTGGTGAATTTGGCGTTAACTCATAACTTTTCCAACTCGTATTATAAGATGAAACTGAACTGATATGTAATAAGCGTTGACTGTGATCCTAAGAAAATATACAATTCTTGTGGTTAATTTATTGTTCACGATTGCAAATTACTTCACCATTGTTGTAAATTGTTGAATATTAATAATATGAATAAAATGAATCAAAAAAACATGTAAGTAGTATGTTTGGGCACATCTGGACCTGGGACCGGAGCACGGAGCTGTACATGCTCTGTCATTCCGGTCCCCCAGCGGCCATATTGTCCGCCATGTTGGATGTTGGTGACCTTGACCACGGTAACCTTTAACCTTGAAAACCTAAAAAAAAATCCATATATATATATAACAGATTTATTTGAAAATTATTAAAAATTTGTTTAAAATTTATTAAAAATGTATTATTAAAATATATTATTAAAAAATTGATTTCTGAAAAAACTTATATTTTCGGAGGTCCCACCCCGCACCACGCCCAGCAGACGACTGACTCCCACCACTGCCCCTTTCCAATATATTTATTTACCCAATTGCCCCACCAATTACTCACTTTCGTTCGATCACCAATACTCATTCTCATTATCTAATTAGTCCACAAATTACTCACCTTCATTCGACCAATTAGTTAGGTTCGCTCCACCCCCACCCATCATTCTCATTGGCCAACTACTCACGGTCGTTCGTTCCGCACCAATATATTTCATTGTCGAACTGTCCCATCCCCTCCACCCCACCCATGATTCTCATTGGCCAATTACTCATATTCGTTCAATCCACCAATTACTCCATACCCTCCAATGAATTTCATTGGCTAATTACTCACATTCGTTCGATCCCCACCAATATATTTAATTGCATAATTGCCCTGCCCCTCCACCACCATCCATGATTCTCATTATCTAATTACTCACGTTCGTACGATCCATCAATTACTCCATCCCTTCCATCTCCTCCATCCCCTCCAATGATTCTCATTTGCTAACTACATCACATGGCAATCTCTCTCATTAGATAATTTCTCGTGCATTTTCGGAAACATTCGTTCCGACCAATCAGCGGCCTATTTTAGTCACAAACGCCGACTATTTTTTCCCCATAACCTTTTTATAAGGCGCACCCATCCCCCTCCCCCCAGAAAGGAGTCATTTACTCGCTCTTAAAAAAAGAAAATGTGCACGTGTTGTCCGAGTGGTCATAAAATATTTTCGGCCATTTTAGCATTTGGAAGGGTGCGCTCGCTTAGTGTCTTGGACAAACGGGACGAGTTGCCTTACCTGCCGAAAGAATTTCTCCTGGTCTACGCACCTCACGAAATTTCGACTGTATTCAAGTATTTGCTGGCCTGCCTACAGAAGGACGAAGACATACGGGACTGCCTCCCGTGCAAGGAGTGTTTCGAGGGCTGCACCACCTCGGTTCCCGACACGCCACGTCGCAGGGACTGGTACAAGGCCCGCAGAGCAGCCCTCACGCCGCCCGCGCCTGTGGAAGATGCCCTCGTGGAAGACGTCCCCATGGAAGACGCACCAGTGTAAGTTATCTATTCGCAAGCTGTACCTGTGGAAGATGCTCCCCTTCAATAGATTTACTCCTAAGCACTACCCGGCGAGGAAACCAACCCAGAACACATGTGCCCTATGTGTATGAACCTCGATGAATTTTCAGATGACTTTGTAAAAAAAAAAAAATTGAAACTGAGTGTGCATGGAAAAATAACATTTTTTATATAAAAAATTTGTAAAAAACTTTTAATGACCCATAATGACACACTTATGACCCTTAACGACCTTTAACGATCCCTAACAACCCCTAACGACCAATAATGACTCCTAATTACCTCTAATGACCACTAAATGACTCATAATGACACCTAATGACACATAAATGACTCATAATGACCCCTAACGACCCCTTAAATTCTCTAACTATCCATAATTACCCTTAACATCCTCTAACGATCCATAATTACCACTAATGACCCCTTTTGCTCCACAAATGACCCCTAAATGACATCTTCTGCTCTGCAAATGACTTCTAAATGCCCTCTTCTGCTCTGCAAATAACCCCTAAATGACCTGTGATTGTGGAGCGATTGTGGAGCATGTGGATAGATTGTGGAGTATGTGGAACATGTAGAGCGATTGTTGAGCAATTATGGAGTGACTGTGGAGTATGTGGTGCTGATTGTGGTGTGTGCGGTGTGTGTGGGGTCAGTCTTGTGAAGGGTCGGTCTGGCAGGCGTTAGTTGTCCGCTGTAAGTGTGACCATGGTTTCAAGCTGAGTGAAGAATTTGTCTGGAAGAAACTGTCGAAGATATAACTGCATTGCTATATGATCAAGGAACCAATTAAAATGCCTGATTTAATGGAGGCATAAAAATGTTTAAATTTAACTGATGAGATGTGATGCTTAAATTTAACTGATGAGATGTGTTAGTGAGTATATATATATACATAACACAATAACTAGGCCAAGTAGATACACATGTTGCCACTGTGGAAAGGACTTCGGTTTTTTTTTATGAAGATGATGCAAACCAATGATTGTACGAAGGTTACTGTAGAGCTTACCTCTATGGATGCACCTTCTTCCACTGCTGGAGAATTACATGTCAAACAGTGTTGCTACTGTGGAAAGATCTTTCGCAAAAGTTTCCATGCTCGGCGACATGAGAGAACCGCCTGTACGAAGAGTCTTTTTCGCGCAATGAAACATTACGACAATGGGCACATGCTGTTTATGCAAGGTGATATATTGAAGAACCACATCAAGAACTGCAAGGATTCGTCTTTTGAGAGCCAGCAAGTTATGTCGTCAATACCTCCTGCTGCATCAATGGGTACTGATTCCACATACGATTATGATGGGTCAGTTAATTCTAATGACGGAATAAGAAACCTACGAGGTTTGGTAGTCAGTATGTGTGGAATGTACACATGTAAGACGTTGGCATGAAATCAACGAACTTCAGAATAAACAGTTGTCGAATCTAAGTACTGATGATGACTGTGCGACCTCTACAAAGAAAAGTAAACTTGATATTGAGGAAGAAGCAGGAGGTGAAGACGATCATGAAGACAGCATTGATGATAATGACTATGAAGACAGTGTTGATGAAGTATTTGCTAAGAAGGATGATGATTCTCTCGTTGTACCCACACATTTCACCAACGATTATCCTTCGATAAGTGGTGTGAAGAAGGCAAAGGGCCTCAATAACGCTCATTACATTTTTTCCGAAGACCCGAATGATTTTTATTTATTTTAATTTTTAAAGGGTTTTTGAGGTTAAAAGTTACCGGGGTCAATGTCAACGGCATCCAACATGGCGGACAATATGGCCACCGGGGCACTGGAATGACAGAGTATGAACAGCTCCATGTTCCGGTCCAAGGTCCCGATGTGCCACAAACATACATAATCATTCTACTAATGGAAATAAAATGTTATTGTGATATGGAGAAACTGGTGTAAAAATACGTTTTAAAAACTTATTAAAATGCAGTTGACCGTTTTGCAACAATGAATCTGCTAGAAAATTAATTAATAATTATATATTCGCTTGATTTAAATCTGCGATGTTAACAGACTTCGAAAGCTGTCACTCAAGCTTTCAGATTTAAGATTTGAAAATACGGTTTTATTTAAGCCCAAGCTACCCTCGACTGCTCGGAACAGACTTAGTGATGTAGTGTTATGCAAGTGGCTGTGCACGAAAACTTAAGTATGTGCACGTTAAAAATGTATATCCAATCAAAATTTTTGCACATAGTAAAATCTGCACGACATCACATTTTGCTGTCATACCATCACACATATTGGTATTTCCAGTACTGTAATGCGGAATTTGCAAAGCAGCAATACACCTTCATTACGCTGAAACTACTGAAGCAATTAAGACATTGCTCATTTAGCTTCGTTAATGAACAAACTTAAAACAAATTATTTCCTCAATTTATTTATTTAATTTAACTTTTCGTGCCTAATCAGTAGATTTGCAGGACAACACAGAAGTAGCGCGGTTTCAAAAAATACTAGACTTCGAACACCCGTAGATGAAGTAACTAACGCCATTTTAAGCAATTGTTACTAAGACCTAGAATGTTTAAATTGACAATTAATGCTTTACGATTAAACATAATTAGCTCAGTCACCCCAAATGCTTAAGGACAGATGATAAACGGTGGTATAACATGTCATGGAATCGATTGCTGATAGTGGTTTGGCTTTCCGCAGCTCAATTTTCCGTCATTACGGACGTAAGGATTACACAACCACTGATACGAGTGCAAAGTGTAAAGTCGGATTATGGTTAGTTGATAGCTGTTATTGATTCCCCTTTCCCTTTTCAGTCCATTGAACTGATTATTCTTCAGCCACATTCAAAATTTAATATCGCAGTGACGCAATAATTATCACAGATATGTCACAAAAGTGAAACTGTAAAATTGTTCGGAAATGAAAATTCTGATGCATTTTAACTGCTTCCAAATTTCCCCTTTGTGGTCTCTGCTGTGATTGTGTTGCCTCCATGATCTATAAAGCCAGGCAGATGCACGAAATCAGCAAACTAATTTCTGCAACACGTGCCGTAGTAAAATGGTTACTTGATTTACGTTCATTTTAGTGACTGGATCTGTAAAAATTTCGTTCCCTTTTCATGGTGAGTTAATTTCCGTTCTAAATTATAATTTGAAAGTTTGGTTACATACTTCGTAGTATCTTGATATACGAACCAGAACGTGTTTAGGCCCGGGGAATTCCCCTGGTGGTGTGTGAGATCACTCAATGTCGAATTGGCTTATGGGTTTCAAACTTTCATACCGTGTGTCAACCGTTTCCAGGTTTTGATGTTTTGTCTGCCAAGAACGATTGCTGAAGGCACATTTGTGGTTAGGTTTTGGCCTAACAAACGCAACATGTGTGGAATCAAGTATTGTTAATCTTGCTTTTACAGAGAAGTGTTCCCGAAACATAAATTCTTTAGCAAAATATTTAACTGTTTATGTCAATCTCGAAGAAAAAAAAAAAAAAAAAAAAAAAAAAAAAAAAAAAGGGAAGGTAGTAGGGCTTAATGTTTGGTCAACAGCGAGGTCATTTGACTTGGAGCAAGCTGCTCAGAGAAGCAGGAACAGGGAAGTAATCGGCAATGGCCTGTGATAATAAACCATCTCAGCATTCGCCTGGAGTAATTTCGGGAACCATGGAAAACCAAAAACAGAATGTTCGGATTGGGATTCGAATCCAGATCCTCCTAAATGCGAGTCCAAAAGTTTAACCACTGCATCATCTCGCTCGGTAAATAAAAGTAAAAAATTGAAATAAAAATAAGATAAGGTTTTATGTACACGTGGCTGTTCTCCACAGCTTATCGCATACGTGATTTACACTCATACCGACCTGGATTCGAATCCCGTAATTCGGCGGTCGTCTGTACCCAAACAGAATCGTGATTCATCGCTGAACAGCACTCGTCGCCGATCCGCAAGCTGCCATGCTGCTCGTTCACGGTAGGTCAAACGTGCTCGACGATGATCAGGTCGTAATGGTAGACGACAGATGCCGCTCTGCTTGTACAGGTCACCTGGATATGATACTAGTGGACGCAGGCGTATCCACAGCTTATGTACGTAACATCTCCCTGGATGGTTCCAGCGACGACCGCGTAAGGTGCTTACAGCCTGTCGCACGATGAAACGATACTCCATGCTGGTGATCCACCGGGGTCGACCCGAGCCTTCTCGACGGGCGTGTACCCTGCTGTTCCCACTGCGTCCATAATCGACTCACAGTGTAGGTAGAGTGCTTCAAGAGACGAGCGATGAGCCGAAACGTCCAATCTGCCTCTCAGAGGCCTCTCTTCAATTCATCCAACTGTGCAAAGCCTTGTCGAATACGCAGTGGGGGCATGCTGCATGTTACTCAACTTGGCTTTGTGGCTCATACTGCCACCAGGGCCTTATTTGGTTTCTTGGAGGGACTTTTATGCCTCCTAGTGGCACATCTGTGCAATCAAACATCATTTAACGCAAATGGGGCACATGTCCGGCTATGACGATACTGTGTGGCAACCTTCGTTGTACTCGCGCGATTCGTTCATGGTGTTCAATTTTGTTTGCATATGAGTGTATTTAGTTGTCTCATTGAAAAGAAAGTTATGGGATATATATATGGAAAATTCAACAAGGGGGACGAGACCGAACCTTAACATCTACTTTTCTCATAATTTTGAATCAGTTTTGCCATATGTCGGTTTTTAAATTGATATGGGCCTAATGACTTTATTCATACGTAAGTTAAGAGTAAACGTGAAATTGTAAGGAAACTAAATGTATTATTTATATGTCCATTCGTACTCTAATGTGTATAAAGCATATGAATGCCAACTTTATTTGCTGTAAATTTAAACATTACACTTGCAATGTGTCAAAACCTAGAATTATTTTACTTAAGTCCATGCCAAACTTACTGGTAGTTTGTAATGCCATTGTGTATGGGAGTGTACAGTTGTAGGACAATATTTTTTTCAAAGGTTGATTTCAAATTTTTTGCTTTGCCGTGAACAATCTAAATATTTACGTTAGTTGGGTTGAAGTTATTTCGGAAAGTCATCATAGCTGTTGAATATCACTAAATTTTTTCCATCGTCTGTCAGCTCAAGGCAATGGGTAGCGAAAGAAAAGAGTATTGTTTCAATGTTGCAGTTATTTGTGCACTTTACTTCATGTGTGGTTATATTTAAGGGTTTTGTAACAAACAATCTTAAACATTATTTATTAGTTTTCTTGCTTTAATATTGTGTGTATGAGTGCCTGCTGTTTAGATTAGTATAGGCTATTCACGGTAAAGTGAGCACTTGTGAAAGCCCTCTCATTTGGAATAATAGTAAATAAATATATTTTATTTTAGCGTTATACGTCAACTTCTGAGTGTAGTGGAATAAAAACAGTGTGTTTATTACTCAAATGACAAAATTTTTTTTAAAAGGTGGTTAAAGAATAAAAAAAATGATTGAAAATTGAATGTAACTAGGGCCTCAAAAGTGCTCACTTTGCCGTGAACAGCCTATGTTCACATTTACTCGTTTGATGTGTATGCAACATGAAACTTTGCTTACTTTTTGATACCAAGGTACTATTATAATTTCTGTTGAAAATAAAATGTCAAACATTTTCGTAAATGTATGAAGTCGTTTCGGGAATGTGGCGTTAAAATACGAAAACAATTGGTATTAGCAAATCACAGAACTAATCTTCTAAACAGAAAAATTGTACCTTCCCAGTCAACCACGAACATTGCTGAGGTAACACGAAGAATTCGTCCCCGCCGTGAACAGAAAGTGATATTTCCTGTGACAATAAGGGAATTCACACCACTTACATGAACCAGTTAAAAAAAAAATTAGCACAAACTACTTGTAAAACAGCAGCACTTCAAAATCAACATCATCATGACAAGTTGAACATTTGTGTCTGNGCGACAATAAGGGAATTCACACCACTTACATGAACCAGTTAAAAAACAATTAGCACAAACTACTTGTAAAACAGCAGCACTTCAAAATCAACATCATCATGACAAGTTGAACATTTGTGTCTGTAGTCTGTAAGTAGAATTTACTCTTTCGGTGTGAGAACGTCTTAGCTGTGTTTTCAAGTGCTTGCCTTCAATCATTTATGTTCATGTTGAAAATGTTGTCTGAAACAAACTTTTATAGGATTTAAATGTATTATTTTTAATGCTCAGAAAATAGCCTTATAACAAAAATATGCATTTTCTTTACGATGGATTAAAAAGATAGAAATTCTTTTAACGTAAAGTGATGGAAAATATTATTTATTTTGCCCAAAACTTAAAAAATATTATGAAATTTTTTTTTATATAAAGTGATGTAAAGTATTTTTACATTTGCGGAAGTAGTGTTAATGACAGTAGGTATGTTTCCATGATCAAAGGCAATCGGTTATTTCAGGACAGTTTTGAGATTAATGTAGGTCTACCCACAGTAAAAAGCGTCCGTAAATTTACGAAGACATTTAGAGATTTTTGCCTGTACTTTTCCATAATTTCATACATATTTTTTAACAGTGTATGCATAAAATATGTTATAATCTCGAATGCTGGAGCGTTAGTGCACCTTTAAAACAGATTAAAGAAATTAAATTTTTCTAAATATTTAGCATGTAAATTTTTGTCACGGCATCGTTAGGCGAATGTTTTAGAATGCATGTTTCGTGTTTGCTACTTCCTTTCATATCCTCTCGTTTCATGTAAAATATTTTTTAAACACTATTTCTCGCGAACCCTCGTGCCGGGCACGTGTGGTCAGGCTCAGCCCATTTCGCTTTGGCTCACCGCGGCCCGTTCCTCCACTAGGCGGACCCGGCCGTCGCTACTTCACCAGACTGTGAAACCGGGGGGGGGGGAGATGATTAACAGCTGAACTGAACTGGTGGTACAGCCCACCCACCCCTTCCAGGAGGGGTAGTTGGTTGTGGGCTTCTGCATGAACTTTCTGGTCATCTTCTTCCTCACTGCAACTCGATGAATGAAGAATGTTCTGGGTCAGGGCACCTGCCACTATAAATAGTACTACAACTGGAGGATCGGGAGTCTGTGATAGCCAACTGGTGAAGTCCGGAGAATGGTCAACTGAGATTGGGCAATCAAGGGGCGTTGAAGAAGAGGACCGCCGGCGAAAGAGTGTATGGAAGAATGCGATGGACGAGTGTGTGTGCGGTGGTTACTGCCTACGAGCGAGAGTGTGTGAGTGCTGCAGAGGGCGAGGTATCCGACGATTGTAGTGACATGGTGGATGGTAGCGCCCGAGTTGCTCCAGAGCTTTCCAGACAGGAAAAACTGGTGATATCTGGAAGGAACTTATGTGGTACTGGATTAACGAGTGATACAGATAGTAAATATGAAAACTGTCAAATATAAAATATACAATTTTTAACGTTAATCCAATAATACTTAATTAACTTTTTTTCAAAAACTGATTTTAACGACTCAATTGTGTTAATTTCTTACAGTTGAGTGGCGATTATGTAAATATTAGCTGTAAATAGCAAGTGACATCCATTAATGCCGAGATATTAAGTATGGAGTATTTGTTTGGATAATTCATTATAAGTTATGAAATTAATATTACTTAATTTTCTTTTGTTAAGATTTCCGTCCCTTAAATATCTGACTGTGCCAACAGGGGCTTTCAAAGAATTTAATAATACAATCAACAGCTAGGTAACTTGCAGTCAAAGTTTAAACAATAGTTTTAAGGTGAAATTCATTATGAAACATGTACCATAACGAAATAAGGTAATTTCATATTTCTGTGTTAATAGTAATAGTATAAAAACAACAGTTTTATTAGAACAAACGCTGTATATTTAAAAGACTTTACATTCACAATATTTCCACATTATGTAATACACGAACGTCAACCAGTTTAGAAATCTACATCAACATTATTAAATTTTTATATTTATCATGGTTGGTGACGTCCGCGAACACTATGGTAAAATTAAACACTAGGTTTGCACGTAAGGAGATTTCCCGAAATGCAATGCTCTGGTTAACTGACCGAGCACTCGTGTTATTATGACGTAGTTCAAAGTATATTCTCAGCGGCACGATCAATAAAATAGCCAATAATACTTGTAAATAATTTTTCAATATTCGCAATAAGTGAACAGCTAGTAAAAATTAATTGCTCTTAAAAAAATAATTTCAGAAGAAATTTAATTTTTTCATATAATTTTATTAATATTTTTTTATTGCATTGCGACTTAATATTACATCGTATTGTTACGTAAGACTAATTATTTAATTAATATTTATTGTAATATATCAATAAGAGGAAAAATGCCATAAATGAGTCTGTATGAAGTGAAACGAGTTGAGTACAGCGCTACGGTAAGAAAGGGGTAACATTCAGCTTGGGCGACATCAGTTGTAGTGACGGGCAATCGAACCTATTCGTGTCCGCACTCTTGCACGCGGCAGCCGCTGTAATGTATCTGCCCGCTGTTATCTGCGCTGTGGTTCCCCCGGTCTCCAATCAGACACGGGCACGTGGCACGAGTACACGCCAAGTTTAGCACGTCCCGGCGAGTTAGGCCTAGGGTTTCCAGGCAATCGGTATCAAAAACGCACAATATTCTATTGAAAAAGAGGACAAAACAATTTCATCAACCCCGCAAATTATACAGATTAGAGAACCATACACTACATTTTTTAGCACATAGCTTAAACTAAACAATGTTGAAAAATTGTTTACCAAGGAATGAACATTTCAAGCAAACAATTTTAAAAATGTTATTTAATAACACAAAATAACGTTACCATTATCGGCTAACATAAAATATAAAAGCTAGATACCGAGAAAACAACTTTCTTAGCTTACAGTTGTTTTACACAACAAAACATTTACACACACTGCAGTATGAAAAACCAATCAAACTGAGAGATTTCAAAAAATCGTAAAAATAAGCTTCTACATTTATTATCCTACACTACATAAGTTTGTGAACGATTAACCAAGTGAATGTCGACAAAACAGCTATAACTAGTTTTGTTGTACACAAATAAATTATATAAAAATAATGTGAAGAATACTAACCTTTTATGAAATTAAAAAAGCTGGACCTTTTACATGACCACGAAAAATTCGGTCGGACGCCAAATTAAATGTTTAAAAAAGAGAACATGTCCTTTTTTAGCCGGACGTCTGATAACCCTACTATAGTCCACCCACTGTTACTTCCGACGTTTCTGAAGCACTGATAAAGTTCTACTTTCAGGATATTCCTCCGCCCTACGCAAGTAAGACTTAGCCAAGGCTAGAAAATTACACCAACGAGTCAACGCACCGCATTAGTGCGCACTCTGTTTAATAATATTCTGTATGGGAACTATTTCTTACTAGGTATTACCAACAAACCTATTTTATCTCTGTTTTCACTTGTATTAATTATAAATGAAAAAGTATTATTTATAGAAAAAATATAAGTGAAAATTCTATTTAACCAAAAATGAGATAATATTATGTTAAAAGAAGTATAAAACGCTGGTGATACGTAGCACAATTATAAAACAACCAAATATGCCATACATTGTATGATTTTTCAAAGGTTTGATTCTAAATGTGTGAATATAATTTGCATAGCTTTTACACGCTTCGTGAGTTACTCTCCCGTCAACATGACGGCGTTTATGTCTGGTACACGTTTAACTGAGCTTCTGAAAGGCACGCTTTGCTTCTTCCTGCCCGCTGAGTAGAGTAAAGAAAAGACACAGTGGCATTAATTAAATTTGATTAAAACGAAAGAAAAATTAACAAATACGGTTATTGTAGTGGAACAAAATGCACTATAAGAAGGATACAGGGGTGGATCCAAGGGATGGGGGCTAATGGAGGTTGAGTCTCCCCCTCTTGGAGCTTGATTTTACACTGGAAAAATCAGGTAATTTCTGAAACCAAGTATTTTGTTAACCATTTAGTATTATTACATACAGATAGTATAGCAACAATAAATTTAAAAAGCACCTATTTAGATAGCCTAGCTAGTATGTAGTGACATTTGTTGGACGTTGTGCACAGTGCTCCAACTCAAGTTGCCCCCTCCTTAATGGGTGTCTACTGCAGATCCGCCACTGAGGAGGAATAATTCAGAAAATGCTAGCCAAATGCCTTGTAGCTTTTTGTTAAACAGTGATCCGCCTGGTTACAGCAATATTTATAATAATAAAGATAAATAAATAAAATTGATATTTATGTGTTTATTTCTTAAAAAATATAATGAAGATATGTAGTTTGTTTTAATATTTTACTGTAACCCAACCTTACCTAATATAAGTTAATTTAAAGTATATTTAGACATAAAAAAATAACACATTAAGCAAATAAACATCGTCCTGATGCCCTAAGAAGCTCCTCAGAAAAAATACGGCACATGTGAAAATCAGCATTGCCGTTACCCCAGTCACAAGTTATTCATATGCCAGTGAAAGACACCGTAAAATAGTTTCAATCAGTGTTTCACTGATTTTTGCTCTAATTTATAGGCTAAGAAACCAATATAATATAATTTTATTTACCACTCATTTGTGTATTTTACACTTTAATGCCAGGCATTAAGACACTGAACTACTTTCAGTAACTGGTTGCCAAAATTGCTGTACATAGTCGTAACAGTATTCTCAATAAAGTTTAAATCTTCAGTTCATCACTAACAAGCCAAAGGCTAAAACTGTTTAGGGAGATGGGAAACACAAGTATTAAATATAGTATGCTATATTGGTGTGAAAAATGGATTCGTTTGTAGAAAATTTAAGAAATATGAATAATTTTAAATAAGCGAGTTTTCGATTGCATAACTACTTCGTAAATACCTATAAAAATCACGCTTTTATTGTCAACAAGTTGCAAGAAATTAGGCCTAGACTTAAAACACAAGTTAATAAATTAAATAATCTACAATTGAAGTTAACAAACTAGAGCCACAAATTTTTTTTCCCTTGTGGCTTTTAATTACAATTCTGTTTTTACCAAAATTAATTTTTTTTTTTAAATGTTAAATTTGCTTGCAACAAAGTATGAGAATCGAACCTAGCTAGCGCATCACTCGCAGAATCCACAGCTCTAACCTAGGCGGCTACGCTACAACAAGGTTACATTGTTGGTTCCCGTTGCCCACACAAAGGAATCTTCCGGCAGTGAAGCACGCGGGTATGTAACTGATCTCCTTCCTGGCAATGCGTAACGAACTTTACTTTCCCCCTGGTACAAAGCGGTGCAATTCTGCGCGGCGTGTCCCGGAGGAGAGGCCGGCAGCAGCGGGAGATACGGTTGTTACCTGGCACGCGCGCTGCACGGAAGCGACGCGGGCGTGCAGAATCGTCAGCGTTGTCGCGACGTGGCTTCCCCTCCGCCCCCTGTGGACGACTGCCGGCTCGTCGCACGCCCCGCTGGGCAATCAGCCAACCGAGCGACGGCGATTTAATTGTTTCCGCCGTCTCTTTGCATGCGCGCGCCCCCTCCCGAGGCGGCGCTAAACGGGCCGTGAAGCAGCCGATCAGACACTATTGTG
>NQII01004838.1:86845-115779 GCA_002778355.1 Clitarchus hookeri | reverse complement strand
CCGCAAACAAGTGCTGGCCGGCAGCGGCCAAGACGCGGTCTGTCTTCCAGTGCGAGTCGACACATTTGGGCCAGTGTTGCCAAATAGGTAAAATTAAATTCTGGTACCATGCGCTGTAAAATTCTGCTAGTCTAATAAAAATGTGCCTCTCCCCCCCTCCCCCCAGTAAAAAAACTGTTTTCGCAATTACATTACAGTAAATATAATTCCCAAATAAATTTTACGTAATTTTAAAACTACAGTTAAAATTTTTATTTTATGATATTGGATTGTTATTGGTGAGATTTTATATACATACATATTATTTTTAGGGCACTCAAAGATTACTTGCCGGTACTCACTATACAAAATTAAATTGTTAATTCACTTTAAATACACTTAGTCAGAGACTAAAAAATTAGTAAATAATTTTAAAAAGATGTTATGAGCACAAAGATAAAAAAATATTGAAATTAACAGATAATTTTGCTAAATCAGTAAGTTTTAGCAAATTTTTGTGACCAACAAAAATCTGGTATGTATGCATACCAGAATGAGAAAAATATGGTACCTGGTAACCTGATAGAAAATCTGGTATAAATACCAGAATTCTGGTACGTCTCGCAACACTGATTTTGGCAGCTCTGAACAACGATATAGGTAGGTCTTAACGTCTAGTCGACAGCGAGGTCATTCGAGACGGAGCAAGTTGCTCAGACTTGCAGGAACTCATGGGCGGCCGAAGTTGTTCGTCATTGGGTAGTCCAAGGGTCAAGAAAAATTTACTCTAGCAAATAACACAACATCGCAGAAAAATTCTTACTTACTTACTGGGGCTTACTCAAAACTTACGTAATACATATACACCGTTTTTATTTTAACGTCATAACCGATATATTTTATAAACAAATATAGGATCATACAAATTCTAGAAATACTGCACCAGATTAAAGCATATTTGAAAATAATACTCAAATATGTTTTTACGTACAGTTTTAATTTAACAAAAAAAAAGTCGTTATTTTAGTGTGGGTTTATTATTTCCTCTGAGAAACTGACCCTTACAGCAGGTTCTAGGTGGGTTATATGACCTCCTGACCCACTGGTTCCACCGCCCATGCTAGAACTGGTAGGAATCGGCCACGGACTGTAGTAAAGAACCATCCCAGCATTCACCTGGAGTGATTTCAGGATACCACGGAAAATCGAAATCACGATGGTCGGACCCGGATTCGAACCTAGGTGCCGCCGAATGCGAGTCCAAAATTTAACCACTGTGCAACCTCGCTCGGTTTAACAGCGAGGTTTTGAGAGAAATGAGTGTTGCAGGGCCGGAATGCAAGGGCGGGGGAAACGGCAAATCACCGAGGAAACCCATCGACCAGCGCCATCGTCCGGGAGCGACCCCATCGGGAATCGAAGCAGGTTCGCTTCGGTGAGAGGCGAGCACTCTAACCACTGTGCAAACCGCGGCCCCTTTTGTCCTCCAGCTGTCGTCTACTTCATGACGACGATACTTTATAAATCAAGCCTTTGAAAAATCACCCCGTGTATGGCGTGTTTGATTTCTTCCTAAATAAGCCTGCGTATGCATCTCATTTTTAATTAAATCTAACATTTACTTCTATTATATCTACAGGTACAAACGTTGTGAGGTGATTCACCATGCAAAATGGGATGGAAAACATTATACGAACAACGTCGTACAGTAACTCGTAAGGGAGGTAGCCACCCTTGCAAATCGATATTTCAAATGGCTCTACCGGAAAATAATGACACCTAAATTATATGAAAGCGCCATTCTATGAATACTGTTTTCTTTAACGAAGACCTGAAACCTGCGAACAGTTGTGACGTACTATCATCCCCTACATTGAGACACATTGGTAAGATAATGACATACCACGCCCTAGTGTCAGATGGACAGGTAGAACCCACATATACTGCCGCAGGATAACAATAAGCCAGCTTTTTACCAACTCTATCCAGATGAAGATTACTTTCTCCAACAGGACGGTGCACCGCCCCATCACCGTCGAGTCTAGACGCACAGTCGCTCCTGGATGGAATATTTGTTGGGAGGTGAACAGGCCGACAAGGAAGCGTTGAGTATGCACCCAGATCTCCAGATGTAACGCCATTAGATTTTTATCAATGGGAAATTCTGAAGAACACTGCGCACGCCACAAAGTCATGGACGATGAATGCAACGAGATGCGATTGTGGCCGTCTGTGAATTCAATCAAATGGAAACCGTACTGTCTGTCCTTCTTGTTCCATAGCGTTACTAAATATGTCTTATTGTTGATGGCGGATGTTTCAAACATTTGTAACTGTTATTAACATTCCCACACATCCAAAGCTGTCCTTATAGAGTCAAACAGAAGTAGTCCCATCAGATTGTCGTGGCTGCGGTGGCTGAGCGGTTAGCCTGCTCGCCTCCCACCAAGGCGAACCGGGTTCAATCCCCGGCCGGATCACTACCGGATTTTCGCATGTGGGAATCGTGCCGGACGATGCCGCTGGTCGGTGGGTTTCCTCGGGGATCTCCCGTTCCCCCCCCNCACCTCAATTACCATCATCGGATGTCAAGTACCTCGCTGTTAAGAGCCATCCAAATATCTTCACTCACCCCCATCAGATTGTATTTAATAGTTTCTCTTGTTTTCTCGTTCAAAACGTGTAAAGATTATTTTGGGACGTAAGGCGAAGGTAGTAAATATTCTGTGTAAATATGCGACTGTTGTTCTAAATGTCGAAGTCGTAAGAGCGTAGAGCCTAGAACCTCGACTTCAGGCATCTTCAGTAAGGATTCGTTTTCGCTATACGAGAAGCAGAGGGGCGAGCTGTAAGCTGGCGGCGGCGACGAGACGGATGCAGCGCAGTGCGCCTCCCTTGTCGGGGGGGCGTGTGTGCGGGTCCCAGGCGACATGTGTGTCTGGAAGTGGCTAAGCACTGGCTGCCAACCTTCGTCTCGTCTCGCCCTGCTGCCTCAACCCCCCGACCGCCACGCCAAGCGGTCAATATTGGCATAAGGCACCCTCCCGGCTACCTGCCACCCTCCTCTTGTTGCACACACCTCCAACACATACGTCACCAGCTAGTCGTGTTCCTCGTCCCTCATCCCGTCGCTAGCTTCATTTTCATACAACTTATCACATGTAACTCCCTCATTAATTAGTAAAAATATTTTAATGATTGATTTTGATTTGATGTAATATTTTTTTATTAATACAAAGTGACCCTTCACAATATAAATTACATGAAAAGTGCGAGGAATACATGTATGCCAGTTCGTAGTGGAGCTCTTCTACAGTAGTGACATATATACAGGAACCAACTGAAAAATATAAGAAAGAACAATGAATAGTAGTAAATACCGGGGAAAAAATCACCAAAACCCCTATTTTAACGTATATATTATTTTCGAATACTGTAATAACTATAAAAAAAAAACATTGTCACGTTTTTTTAAAAGAAGACTGAAAACGCAGAGCTAAATCTCTCACCCACCCTTGACAGCACAGAAAGCCTTCTTTGGTGTCCGAATCCGAGGGATAGTGAATAGGGATGCACACTCTCTAACACCTTCTGTGGTAGCCAAGGTGTTTTGAAGTCAATCCTCGAACTGTCAAATTATTTTTCTTGTGTACCCAACATACCTAGATGAATTTGATCGATTTAACGTAATTATTACTGTTGTGAAGTACACCGAGAGAAAGGTTTATTCCAGCGAGCATGTTTCTATAGGGCCAAAAATATATTTAACTGTCGCAACAAAATATTTTGTTGAGTAGTCATTACTTGAAAGGCATCAAAATTAATTTTGTTCACCTAACACAATACGCACTTGAATTAACAAAACCTGTGTATTGGACAAAATTAAATTATTTAATATGTATATAATATATATAGTTATAAACAATAAAATATATATAATTTTTTATATAAATATAAAAAGATTTAGACTGCCAACAACTGTATATACTTGTTTGACCATTCATTTGATTGCATTCATTCTAAATTACAGCTCGAGAGTTTGTTTTATTGTTTGTAACAATTAGGACGATAACTGTCTTTGTTAATGCATTTATTGATGTTAACTAATGTCATAAACATCATAATAAAAGAAACTCAACAGGAAACTAAAATTTAAAGTTGTAAAACTTGAAATATTTATTTTCTCACTTTGCCCAATATTTCGAATGTATTTATTTAAAAACATTAAAATTTCACTAGTAGTCAGTTTACCTTAGTTTGCTAGGGCGTAGCGCTCCGCTGCAAACGATATACTTTCAAGTCTCGGACTCGCTTCGAATTATTTTTATATTAACCAGAACTGTTTAATGTATGTAGAGCCAAACAAAATGTATTTGCACCAACCAAGTATAAGTTTGGGGCAACCAAATAAGAACAACAATATAATTTGGTTTCAACAACTAAATAATGCATTGCCCCTATACAAACAATATACTTGCGCCAAATANAGAACAACAATATAATTTGGTTTCAACAACTAAATAATGCATTGCCCCTATACAAACAATATACTTGCGCCAAATATATTTTGTTTGATTAAACAAAACATTTTTCTCACAGTACATAAGTAGTATTATTTACGGCATATAGTACAAGGAAATGTGACAAAATTACGCTGCTGGACATGGAAATTGCTACATATATAATATAGTATCCAGTTGTAATAAAATCAAGATCACACACAGTACCAATTGCGTAATGCAAATGANTGCTACATATATAATATAGTATCCAGTTGTAATAAAATCAAGATCACACACAGTACCAATTGCGTAATGCAAATGATTAAAGTGACGTTGCAGATACGTCACTGCAACACGTGATTAAAAGGGCCATAAAACAGGCTGGAAAGGCGTGCGTGCTAAGGAGCATATCAGTACACCACGGCGTCCTGCTCACGATGAATACCACCACCCAATCCCATTTGAACGGAGTCATGTGGTCAGACTGCACGAAACCGGATGGTCGGCAAGTCGTATAGTCGTTCATATTGGCCGTGCAGTCACCACTGTGACACGATGTGTGCAGGCGTGCATACATACAGGTCGAACGTCACGTAGATAGGTGCTGGTCTTTCCACATGCTCTACAGGTAGAGTAGCCGCAGACGTGCAATAGCAGAACCCACATCTAGAGAGATCCCGCAGTCTGCGGGGCCTGCACTGCGTTTGCCTGTCTCGACAAGGATCATTCGTCGCCGTTTAAATGAGGGTGGCCTACAGGTATGGCGTCTACTGCACGGTTTGCCTTTGACCATTCTGCATCGTGTGGCATGCCATCAGTTGTGCCAGAAACATTAACATTGGACACAGGAATGGTGATGCATTGCAGCAGGGGTTGGCGTCGTTTTTGGGCAACGCAACGATCCTGCACTGATTCGTGAACGCCACACGTCCAGGACACCAGGCGTTATTATATGGGGTGCCGTCAGTTATGACTCCCGGCCAAGTCTTGTGGTTGTTGAAGGCACGGAGACAGCACAGCGATATGTCAATGAGGTTCTGCTGACCCATTTTATGACATTTTTGCGCTCATATATCCAACTCTATCATACAGCAAGATAACGTTCGTTTTCTGCCTGCACCACCCAACAGGTTCTGCAAGATGTGGACACCATTCCTTGGCCTGCTAGGTCTCCAGATTTGTCTCCTGTTGAACATGTGTGGGATATGGTGGTGNAGATGTGGACACCATTCCTTGGCCTGCTAGGTCTCCAGATTTGTCTCCTGTTGAACATGTGTGGGATATGGTGGTGTAACGTTTGCACCAACGTCAACCACCTGCCCAAACACTGGCTAATCCAGGTGTAGTTACAGGAAGCATGGTGGTATGTACCTCAAGACAATTTCCACAATCTGTGTGATGGAATGCCTTGTCGCATCTCTGTCTGTAGCAATGGCCGCGAGAGGAGGCTCTACCCCATATGTGAATGGGTGCTTTGCGGATGCTAAGCAACGTGCCCTCCATGCATGAAAGACTAATCACTACTCATTTGTACTACCATCCATTAGCTTGTGATGACCGGCTGCCCCCATGATGCAGGGTGTTGCCAAATGAACTTGTCATTGTAGCAGTGATACGAAAATGTACCGTCGTGCGCCAGGTGACTGCGAAAAATGGGCGCAGTAATTGCTTTAGCGAAGTTGACAATAGTGTTATTTAAGTGCGGGAAATAGCCACCTCTATAGCAATAATAATAATAATAATAATCATGAGTAGGCAGGAAGGTCAAAAACAGTTTCTCTGTCAGTGTCGAGATAACATTTGCTCTTTTCATAGCAAAACTACGGAGGAATCTTTTGAGGTAGTCACAAATGTCATTTATACAGCTGATGATAACATCAAACTGAAACAACAAATTGTCGTGTATCTCTGTAGCCATACGGTGGCACTAAATGCAGTGGCGGGCAGCTGAAATGTGTTCGCACTACCGAACAAGGTGTCTCAATGGTAACACACTGGACTCGCATTCGAGACGACCAAAGTTAGATTGCTGGTCCGACTATCCTGATTTATGTTTTACATGATTTTCCGAAATCACTCCAGGTAAACGCTGGCATGATTGCTAACAACAGGCACGAACGATTCCTTGCCAATTCCTGCTTCTCTAATTACATTGCTGTTGACGAGATGTTAAGACCTACCTACTTACCTTTTATGTTCAAATGTAAATCACTGCTCTGTGAGTAGGGTGTTATTCATGCGGGGAAAATTGAACTTTCGCGTGTTTCGGAACTGAATATGTGTTTGACTTTATTGGGGATGAAATACCACGTGGGTAAACATCTGTGCTACTTTTTTTTTAATGTAACTCTTTGTCTTTTACCTTTCGTGTCCCTTTCGGACATTTTATGGCAAAGCTTGGTTTTCCCGAACACCGTCATTCCTTTTTTTTTATAATTATTGTTTGTACCTAGAACAATTTTGTTACCTTTGTTAAACAAATTAATTCCTGTTATTGTTTTGACAGTGTCATTGGGAATTTATCTTGTGTATATGTTTAACAGAATTTAATTTGTTATATAATGTTGATATTTTGTAGTGGGTCATATTTTCAAGCTTTCTATTTATTTTTTTTATATTTATTTTTTTAGTGAATATGTTATATCATTGTATTGTAAACATTAATTGTGACTGCTTACAAAATGAAATATCTACCACCTATCTTTTGCCATATAGATACTATCGATACATACTTGCTGTGTGTTCTATTACGCTGGTTTAGAACGCGCCCATCTTTTTTCTTGGATCCTTCAACATGGCGTGAAGCACGATATTTTATATTGCTCTTCTTATATCGTTTAACATCACGTGTAAAATCTTTTATTTTACCGCTGTAAGTACAACTATTTTGTGTTATATTTTCCCGGTTATCTTGTGACATTTTTGTCATACTTTACCTTACGGTTTATCCCGCATTTGTTGATTATAGTTAGCAGTGCGCGGCTGTGCCCGCTTCTGTGCGATGCTGCCATTATAACTGTAACTTCTCCTCCTGAGCGTCCATGTCGACGTTTCCTGCCCCTGCACTTTAGCGCGGCTGGCTTACTTCTTGTTCATCGCACAGCTTAGCACATTTTTCCTTTTCTGCATGAAGGAACACACAACTTAATATTTTGGCCGGGATATTCTATCCACCACAGATATCAATGGAATTTTTTTTAAGAAAGTCATACTACGAACTTAGAGACATTAGATTAAAACAGAATTATATCAACCTTCCTAGTTAAATTTTTGTACTAGATTACTATTAATTAATTTTTTTTATTACTTAACCTATTTTGGCCATTACCTGTAGGGTGCACCCTTTTCTCTTTGTATGTTCAATATTTAATATTATGTTTATTGCAAGTGTGTATTGTCAATAACGTTATTTTATTATCCTTTATATACATATATATAATGATTGTGTTGAAAGGATTAAATATATATATATTTATAAATATGTATATATGAGAGAGAAATCAAACATTTTTATGAATCCAGAGAAAGTTTGTTTGCTAATTTTTCTTTTAACTATTTAAAGACCTTTGTTATTTGACCCATACATAATTTTTAAAATTGCAAACTAACAATTATTTTGTTGCATTAATGAAGGGTTTGTGGGAAGACTGCTCAGACTTCTGTAACTATTGTGTTTTTCTACAACCTTGAATAACCAAAACCAGATCCACTTGAAGTAGCACCTTGCCCTTGAGCGTTCACTTGGGGACACCACAAGGTATGTTCTTTGGTGTTGTGTCCAGGCGTTTGCTCGGGTAGGTGGTGCACAACATACCGGCTGGAATCGATTTTACGATCTTTTAAGTGCGAGTCAAGTATGTTTCCGAATGACCAAATACTCTCATTACTTTCAGGTTAACTTCTGCGTTATAGACATAACCCCGCTCCTTCCATGAATATATTAACAGAGATTCATAAAAGTGTGCCACCGGGACTGTCAGCAATACCAGGTGGATATCTCAAGTTATACCACCCAGATTACTTAAGTGTAGAATGAAAATGGCGAGTCGGAGACAGTGGACTGAGGTATTAGGATTCAGGCTGCGCCCGCCATCGTTATTGACGTCACAGCCGCGGTCGCGGTTTAGGGTGGCCATATTTGTTTACATTATTGAAACCCATCCACTATGTTGTATGTGGGTGACCTTTACCTTGATCCCAGTGACCTTAAACTAGAAAATTAAGAATAAATCAGAAAAAATTCTAAAAATTTAGGAGAAAAATATTACATAGCTGAATCCGACCATCATGCTTGACCTTGATTTTGTCCACAGTAAACTTTCACTAAAATAACTTTGAAAAATCCAAAAGAAATTTTAAAATTCGAGGGAAAAATTACATTACTGACCCAGAAACCATGTAGGATTTCCATGACACTGACCTTGACCCCAGCGAGCTTAAACTCAAATATCGAGAAAATTCGTAAGGAATTGAAAAAGTTCTTAAAAATCGAGTGAATCACATTACTGACCCCAACCACCACGTTTTATGTAGGCGACCTTAACATTAACCCCTGTGACCTTGAACAAAAAATCAAGAAAAACGCAAAAAACTAAAAAAATATATAAAAGTCTAGGAATAAAATATGTTACTGACTACGACCGCCATGTTGGATGTGAGCGAACTTGACCCCAGTGACCTTAAACTAAAAAATAGAGAAAATTCATAAAAAAAATTGAAAAAGTTCTTAAGAATATGGGAGTGAATTACATTGCCAACCCCGACCACCATTTTGAATGTAGGCCACCTCAACCTTGACCCCATGACATTTAACTCGAAAAATCGAGAAAAATTGCAAAAATATTAGAAAAATAAATCTGGGAGCATATTATGTTACTGACTATGACCAACATGTTAGATGTAGGCAATCCTTACATCGACCCTTGTGAACTTGAACTCAAAAATCGAAAAAAACGCAAAAAAAAAGTTTAGGAAAACATTATGTAACTGACTACGACCACCATGTTGGATGTGAGCGAACTAGATCCTAGTAACTTGAATTCGAAAAATCTGGTTTTTATTTTTAATAGAAGAAAAATTATACAACTGATGCTCAACACCACATTGGATGTGTGTGGTCCTGAAGGTTTGATTCTTGTAAAGATGATAGCGCACACTGACTCCCTAGTACGACAATTAGCAGGCAACAGATAAGTCGTTTCCCTTCGACTTCACTGCTGACGTCAACGAACGCCAAGTAGGTACGTTGTTCGTTGGTAGCAAGAAGCACGCTCAACACAAATAGCCAATAGCGTATATAAAAATACTGAACGATTGCAACACCTAGCTCGTGCATTAATTCAGATCTGGACGGGTTAAGGCAAGCATCAGGACATGCGGCAGGATTGTGGTCACTTGAGCTGGCAGTCTTATTACTCGGGAGAGGCGACAAAAAGCATCCAGCAATGTTACGCACATGTACGACTCCGGCTCAACAGTTGCGCTAATGTGGATCGTTGCCAGAGGCGTGCGTGGTCGGGTTGGCCGCAGATCATTTTTTTTTTCAAATAAAGGCGGGGAAGAGGGAAAGTAGAAAAGAGGGCCAGTTAGTCCATTGATTAGCCGCCAGAGATCGTGTTGCAAATGTATGGAAATCGGCAAATTGGTCTCCGCGCTGCGGGGGAACGGGGAGTTGGCCGGCCGGAGAGGGGAGGGCTAGCCGGCGGAGTTGGTAGGGCGTAGTTGACGCCGATTACGGCATTGGAACTGACAAAAAAGGGGTTGCTGGGGGGAGAGGAAGGGGGTGGAAATGCGCTTCGTTTCTCTATTTTCCCCTTCGCCGTGGTCCGACTGTTGCAAACTGCTGTTCTCGGCGCATCGCCGCGGCCTCTCCTGCGGGCGTAAATCTGTCGCTAATGGTCGGCTGTTATTATTCTGTCATACACCGGGTCCATCGAGGCCACGTACAGCTACGTCAGTCCCGCTGTGAGTGAGCAGAGTGGCTTTCAGTGCACCCGACTGTATACATGAACATACAGAACATATTAAATAAAAGCAGTACACGCTCTACCAGAACTGTCAGGAAAGTGTTATTTATGTTGCATATGAAATAATGCATCCTTTTCTAACATTGTAATACCTTTTTCTATACTTAACTTTTTTAAATGTTACAAAAATTAAGTAATACGTGTCTACTTTGAGTCAAAATTTAAGTTTTTTTTCCATTGTGGATGCTTTATAAATTACCTTATACAAGAAAGCCTTTGACAAGTAGGGTGAATGAATAGTGAAGAGATTTCGGGAGCATTAAAAATCGAGGTCTTGAGAGTCGATGGGAGTGAAGCGAGGTGAGCGGGGAGCAGCGCCGGAATGAAAGGGCGGGGGAAACGGTAGATCCCTGAGAAAATCCGCTAACCAGCGGCATCGTCCAGCACGATTCCCACATGAGAATATCCGGGAGCGACACCGCCGGCAATCGAACCCGGTTCGCCTTGGCGGGAGGAGAGTAGTCTAATCGCTACACCACTGCGGCCCCTTTCCGTCAGGTAGGGTAATCATAGTAATTACAATAGTTGTATGTAATAAAACGTCGATACTAATGTTTAAACTTCGGTTGAGATTGCTGTGCATAAATATATTATTAACAATTAATCCTTTTTAAGAAATCGTTATTCAGGATGATCAACTACTGGGCGTGCGAGTGTACGAGTAGACATTATTTAATTGAACTTGTATTTGCCTGGTATGTGGATAGAAAATCATCCGGATAATCCTAACCTCGCTGTAGCCTTTTGGGATCGAGCCCATGAACACTCAAAGAATACTCGAAAACAAACAGTTCCAGAATCAACATAGACCGTGGTACATTGCCATTTTCGCTTTCCATAGCATCGCAAAAAGAACAGATACAGCGACAAAACACAGTAATTTTGTAAAAGAACAAAATAGTCCATTTCTACAATATTACCCTACTAACGACTTGTATAGCCATAAAAACACATAGTATGACAGAATGACCAATTTAAAGCACATGTGGTCACTGGTGTTTTGTGGGTTAATCATGGTCTTCCTGTTCTTGATTCCTGCAGGCAGTGCGATATAAAATTAGGAATGTAGTCGTTCCAGCTTCTTAATTCGGAGCTGCAGGTGATTAACTTTTCACATTGGCCACCCCAAACCATACTCTTTGTAAATTTATTCCTCTTCACAAATTTTTTCTATACATGATTTTATTACTTTTTCGATTTCATCCGTCTCATACACGGGTACATTCTCAGTTTTGAATGCTCTTTTGTCTGTTTCGGTTTAGTATTGTCACACTCCAGTCAAATGTTGAATTTAATTGGACCTTGATCTTGTACTTCTTTGGTGAGCTGACCAACGATATTATTCTTCATGCTAGCCAAAAATTACAAATAAATTTTGACAAATCATCCTTGTTTTGAGCGACATTTGTATTGGGATTGCGCCGGAAAGCCGTTTCAACCTCCATGAAACCATTGTTATTAGTAGTTTCAGACCCTGCGACGATTCTTGGGAGTGATGGTCGCTGGTACGAAGGCGGATGCTCATCTTGAACACTTGGTTTTGTAGGAAGTACACTTGTGCGCTGCGGTGAAGGGAACTGTACATGGTGAATTTTGGCAGGTAAAGGTTATACTTCAATGCAGATTTTCACATGTCTCTGCAAGCTATCATCTCTAACAAATGAGACTCCACAATCAGCGTACTTGTGTACCACTCGATCTGCATTCATCACGCAGCCATACTAACAACCTAAATTATAAGTTTCATACACCATGTATTTACATGGAATTAATTCCAGCACTTTTTACTAAAGTGTCACTTATATGGTCCTTGCATGTAGACTAGTAAAATGATTTAGAAAATGTTGGCACATCGGGACCTGGGACCAGAGATCGGAGCTGTTCATGCTCTGACACTCCACAATCTGCGCACTTGTGTATCACTTGATCTGCATTCTTCGTGTAGCCATACTTCTCGTGACTTCGAGCATCGTGGTTGAACACGAAGGTTTTATTGCAGAAGCGACATGGGTAACTACTTAATGGCCCAGTAGATGACACCGATTATGTTGAAGATTCTCTGGAGGGTACCACGAATGGCATCGATGGCGATGTAGGCAGCTCATCTGGAGTTATCGATGGTACAGCCGAAGACTAAGTCAGAACGCCTGTCGCAGGCACACCATTAATTGCATGCTTCATTTTGATCGCTGCAGGACCACATAAAAAACAGAATTAATAGATCTGATTATTTAAAGCTATAAGAGATCTGCACCATGCAAATAGGAAAATATGTATAATTACGAGCACGAACGATAATAACTCCCCACAAAATTTAATGGAAGCACTGAACATAAATAAAAACTTACCTAACTGAACGCTAGGAAAGTCATGAGAGAGAAGACGATATGTCACCTGTCACATCAGACGAAGAACTGAGACGATGTGCGAATCTGCCTGCCGCATATACCCGTAGAGCCCGTGATGTCACATGACAAACAGCCAATCAAGAACGAACAATGTGATGTCATCGGTTTTCCTCACCAGCACACACTAGGAGAAAATGCTGAAAACACGAGTTACTAGTGCACTCGACAACGAAATGATGGAAACCATAGCAACTGTACCATAAATTGAGGAATGAAATTGAGGAATATACTGAGAAATGAAACAGAGGAACCAAAAATGTGTTATGCTCCGCATCATTTAATGTGTGATGTTTATTTTCAATTAAAAGAAAATAACACCTACAAAACCTTTGCCTATAAACCCCATATGGTTACCAGAAACAGACATAGGCTTGAAGAATTAGTGAGTATAACGGCCGAGCACCTTCGAGTAAGTTCGATAAACCCAAGTCGCCGGCTTCCGAGCACCCCCTAAGTCGAGCCGAAGATTGCCTAGCTCGTCCGAGTCGAGCCGATGACCGCTAGCTACAGCTACAGCCACACAGCTCCTATTTAAGATACATTGACCCAGAAGGAACATTATCATACTACTTTGTTGCAACATAAAAGAAACGCGTTTGTTTTATTCTGCAGAATAACTATTTAAATAGAGAAAAACGAATTTATAAATGACATTTCTAACTGTATTACTGATGACGCAAAGAAAACAGTTATAGAGATTAATCTTCTGCTGGGACACCACTATTTCCGTTTAAACAAATTGTTCGGTTGAAACAAGGTGTGTGTTATTTGAGTATCACCGTTTAAACAAAAATTTAAATCAAACGAACATTTATCTTGGTGAAATATGATGCTGCTGTAAATAATTTTGTTTCAGTTTTAATTTAGCATTTTTTGCAAATTATATGGTAGCATCATGGTTGGTTCGCGCTAATTTATTAAACTTGATATTTAAAATATGTGGGGAAGAGACGCACAAAAATTACAAATCTCGTGATATCACGTTATTGTTGTTTACTTTGGCGATATTCTTCAATTATAATCTATACATTATTCGTATTATGGTGTCGCTACTAGGCCACTTTAGTTATACACGACGGTGGCCAGTAGTTTATATAGTTAAATTTTATTGGTGCAGACTAAGGGTACCTGTGGTTGTTGCGTTAGGGGTACACAAATACTCGTAATCTCCGTTATTCAACACACCAGGATTTTATTAATCAGAAGGTCACATAGGTATTTACACACACTGGCGAGATTAAGCCCCCCATCCAGGCGTAAGGCTGGAGGGCTGGTGGGCTGAATACTATACGTCGGGGAAGATTGTTGAAGGGAGACGTTTCTCTACTTATCTGTGACTGCGGCTTTTGGTGAGTTGTCTTCGTTGGTAGCTGAGGTATGGTGAGTTGGGTGGCCCTGGTTCAGTCCCTCGTTCTGGCTCTCGTTGGCGTGCTGTACTAAGTTGGCTTTTTCCTACGGCTTTGACTGACTCTCTCTCTCTGAAGTCCGGGATTGGTTTCCCGTGACTTGTACTTTCCCTGCGACCCCCACTGACGTTCCTGGTTGGAGAGTGCGTCCTCCTAGTCCTGCTTCCGGCGCACGTTCCTGCATTCCTCACCGCGGAAACTGCCACTACGTTTTCGGAAATGAACTCATAAGTTCTCGGTTATTTTACTGGGTTTGTCTCGGGAATTTACACATGAAGTTTCGGATATTCCTGGGTTCTCTCCTCGGTGACGTCACTATTGACTCACTGACTGACTGACTGACTGCTCGCCTCGTTGCCATACGGCGCACATCTACGTCTTATCGGGGAATGGCGCCTCTCGGAATGGGGCTGCCACTCGTTTCCGGGAATCTACTCATATTCTCGGCACTGTTCTCGTCACCCGACTGATTACTCCTGTGTCTGATTCGGCTTCTCCCGTTTCGGCTGCATCTATCTCGTCTCGCGGCTGTACCGCTGAACAACTCCTGTCTCGGTTTAACAACTGACTGCGAACAACTGAGTGTACATTACTGCCTAGGCTGGGTCCGAACTCCAGCCTGGTGATACTACTGCCTCTCGCCCTAACTGCCTTCTCTGTCTCGCATCACGGCTGCCGAACTCCTCTCGAACGACTGCTCACGACTGACTGATGGCAACTGCTTGCTCACAACTGACTGATGACAACTGAACTCGTTTCTTCACTGCTCCCGAATTTAACCCATCTCCCCTGTTTCTTTCGTAGAGGGCTAATATCAGCTATTTTTTTTGGGACTTTCCCTGTTTTTCTCTCGCTTCGATTCTTCCCCGCGTATCCTTATACGGCGGGACTTCCCCNATTTTTTTTGGGACTTTCCCTGTTTTTCTCTCGCTTCGATTCTTCCCCGCGTATCCTTATACGGCGGGACTTCCCCGGGGTTATTTCTCAGAGTCTGAATACAGCGCAATTCCTACCCTATGTACTCGTCACGCGTCAATGGAGGTCGTGTGTTCGAGTGTGAGATACTGCACAAGAGAATGGTTTTACCCGTGTGTTTCATCAAAACTTCTTTCAGGCAAATATCTGTGTTATCAGTAGTATAATCCTTTCAGATTTTTCACCCACTCTCTTAGGTACACAAAACGAATAATGAGATTAGATTCTTCCGCCATGGCATGCAAACGGTCAGGTAACGTTTATCTCCGATTACATACTCTTTTCCCATCAGAATAAAACGAAAGTATTTTATACTTATCTCATTAAATATTAAAATCGGCCATCAATGACCTGTATAGGCCACAGGTGTCATTCCCAACACGAGTAAAATCGTAAAGTAATTTCCATATTAGTGTAAAATTGTGAAAATCGTTTGAAGGAAACTAGCTATTATTTTTAAAAGTCACTGCGCATGATTAAGGTTTTTACTGTATCGGTGAGGTATATACCAGAATTATAAGCATATACAGTAAAATATGCATTACCCCACAACCGAAAATGTCTTTCTGAGTTCTACTATTTGAAAAATTCTTGATCCCCATCCCTTCTGTTAAGTTTACACTGCTCTGCTTGTCAGATAATTTGAGCTTCGGAGTTTGTGCTCGTGCCTGAGGTTTGACTTAAGCCAACGATAATTTACTTTAAAGATGATTGGCCTCGAGTTATGCCCCTAGGAACAGAAGGGAATCGTTACGCAAGTAGTCATTCACCTCGACAAAGAAAAATAAGATTATCCCGCGTAGAACGGCGCGAGGCGAGGCATGTGCACTGTACTCGAGAGTAGACATTGCGTTTAAACCAATCGTTTAAACAATGGTAAATACTGTCGGGTAGTGTGTCGCCCCAACAGAAGGGGAGATCCCCTCGTCGTCATTTACCGGCCAATATGAGGGGCGCGTTGAATGGGGGAGGCAATTACGGGGTAATTTGACGGACGAGGGCCGCATGCAGTTACATCTGCCACCGCGAGAGAGCAGTGTTGTTCGCATCAGGGCAGCATATGTGAGCGGCGGCGAGAAGTGGCGTTTCATATCCCGCCGTCCATCTGCTCGGTGCACGGCGCTGGTGAATTGCTCTTCCCTCGTCGGAACGTACAGTTATCCCTCGTCGGAACGTACAGTTATCCCTCGTCGGAACGTACAGTTATCCCTCGTCGGAACGTACAGTTATCCCTCGTCGGAACGTACAGTTATCCCTCGTCGGAACGTACAGTTACTTGAATTTTCACATCTATTGCCTATTCGCGGTTTCTCCACACTTTTTGAATCACACCCTTTAAAAATCACCACATGTATGATATTGTTTAGTTATTTCCTAAAATGCCATGTATCACAAGCATTTTAAACTTTTGTTAACATAAAAGATATCTAATTTTTCGCTAAATTGAAGTTTTACCTGCATTTTATTTATAAATTATAATATGTAATTTATAAGAGATGCGAATAAAAACGGTGAGAAAAAAAGCGTGTTGGTAGCGCCTCGTAAGAAGTAGTTCTCATGCGAAACATTATTACAACTGAGTGCGCACGAATTCTGTGCGTTGTCTTTTGGTGTAATTTTCTAGACTTAGTTAAGCTTAGTTTGCACGAGACGCGGGGATATCCTGGAAGTAGAACTTTAGCGGGGCTTCAGAAAAGTGTGAAGTAACCGTGAATGGATTATATTCATAAACTTGGCGCGAGCCAACAAAACGTTTCACCTTCCAAGTTACCAGATTTTCTTAGGACGATAGACACAACATTAAAAAAAATATTTTCTGGGAGAAGAATGATTTTCGTATTTTCACAAATGTCACATGTACTATTGTAGTGAATAGTAGATAATATAGTTTTCCGTTAGTACGAAGACGATAAAATTAATTAATTTGGCGAGAATGCCGGACAGTTATTTTCATGCAATTAATCCTTCGGAATTCCCTATAAATAATACTTACCACTACCGACACTTAAGTGGGCCTACATCTAGTTCTCATTAAACTTCTTTTTTTTTTACGCTGGATCAACACAGCCCATTTCAACTAAATTTTTGAGGCGGATACATGCTGAAACAAAATTATAGTTCTCGGTGTTTCACTAAAATGATCTCTCTTGTGATATAGGCTACTTTTATTTCAAAATCTGATTAAGTTTATTATAGGCTCTAAAAGTTAATGGAACCCCAACTTTTAAAAATCCTGTGTTGTGTTAGCCACAAAAGAAAAACATTTGGTGAAACTAAAAATAACGAATGAACAATGCTTTTCCCATTTTATAATTGAAACGAAATACTTGTTCGGGTGCAGAAATGGTTATAACTTAAAATGCAGACATTTCTACCTGTAGGGCCTAACTGGGTGTGTCAAATTGTTTAAAAGCATGAAAACCACCTACATGTAGGATAACACGTTATGCCATTCAGAAACATAACCGTGTAGAAAAACCGTTACTGTTTTTAGTTTGCCCAAAACACAAACCAAAGGTATGTTAATAATAACGATTACGAAATGGAAAAGCAAAGTATTTCAGCTGTCGTGAACAGACATATTTATTTTGAGCTGTTCAGACATTCAATTAGAATTATTAAATATTGAATGAAAAGTGTTACTTTACATAGTTCTTTAGTGATTACAGTCTCACGGAAATGAGTTACCATATTTTAAAGCATAACTACAGTTACTGGACGCAACTTTCTTTTTTACAAATAAACTGTTCTTTCGAGGTTTAAAAAATAAATGATCAGCAGTAATTAATCCAACATTACCGTTACTTCAGGGGGTATGACCATAATGTAAATTACTTCTTTTTGGCGGAGGCTGGATAGAACGAGCATTATTAGCTACAGACATTCCTCAATAGCGAAATGTTTCGCACGCGTGTCTCTAGACTCGAGGAATATGAAACTAATGTAACTGCAACAGAAGTTTATCACGTTCATGTATTTTCTATCTCTTTCTTCGCCAGCTTTGAACTGCTCGCTACCTCGCACTACTCGCTAACCGTCGGTGGCTGCGCGGTAAAAAAGGCGTACTCTACTGCAGAGTGGATCAAACGCTCACAAAAACGAGGAAAAAACCCTGAATTTAAATAATCACAACAAAGCAACCGGCGTAGAATTGTCTGCGAAGTACTTTTTTTTTTTTTTTCCGGAGCGAATGCCTCTTCCCAGTTCTCTTTCATCAGTCATTTCGAACAGTCGCGAACAAAATAGGGACTCGGATGAGCTCGTAGAAAGTGGTTTTTGCCAGGATTAAAATAACTAATTTCGCGTTTTCTGCGGTCGCCGTGTGGGGTTTCTCTGTTCGTCTCTCTTACCCTCGCCGTTCATTACGCATTCATGCGCGCTTAGGCTCGTGTTAGCGGCGCGTCGTGTTGTGAAATAGGCTTAAAAAACCCTTTGTGTGCTCTCTCAGCCATGTATATGTGACTGCTCTGTATGTGTGTACTCCTGTATGTAAAATACTCTGATACATAGTACAGTCGTATCCTTGCGAAAGTGGACCCGCTCGTACAATGTGGTGGCAATTATGTTCACAATCATGCCATGCCTTTTTGACCACTCTTTTTTAAGACACTAAGGTAGTTTTCTTTAATGCTTTCCTGTTTAGAAAAATAAACCTTTGAAGCCGTGAATATATAAAAGTATTTAAACATAAATTTACTATATTAAATACTTGATAATATAACAAAAATAGAACCATATAGTCGATTATAACGTACGCTGTTCATATTAAAATGATTCCCACATGTGGAAATCCGGGAGCAACCTCGCCGGGAATCGAGCCAGGTTCGCCTTGGTGGGAGGCGAGTAGTCTAACCGCTACACAACCGCGACCCCACCAAAACTAGAAAATG
This sequence comes from Clitarchus hookeri, assembly GCA_002778355.1. NCBI lineage: Eukaryota > Metazoa > Arthropoda > Insecta > Phasmatodea > Phasmatidae > Clitarchus > Clitarchus hookeri. The sequence continues at coordinate 96,593 of NQII01004838.1, read as the reverse complement.
GTAAGTTATGGCGTAGTTGGAAGTGGTTTAACAATCCGAGACCCGGTTGCCTTAAGTAATTTGATCTAGCGTGTTCGGTCGTGAGGTTAACATGCGTGCTTCGCATTCGGAAGACGAGATGGTGGGCTATTCACCACCCGGCTAAGCTCTGAGCGTGGATATTCAAAGCGATAACCATCTCCATTACAGGTGAAAGCTATTGCAGTTTCATAGTGCGAGTCTTCCCAGTCCCGCCCTGTTTCGAATCAATAACACTGAAAATAACAATTTTAATATTTTTGAATACACAAATAAATTAGGTAAACAATTTAAAATGAATTAAATACAAGAATCCGGAAGACGCTGATTTAAGGCATTTTAAGTTGTTCCTAGCAAAAGTTTTTTCCCACAAAAATGCAGAGAAGTTTGTTTGCAGTGAAACATTTCACAAATATATCCTAATACTGAACGTGTGAGAAAAATGCAAAAATTTTCTGTATGATTGCTTAAAGATGCCATAAATTAGCTTAAAATGTTTTTTCCTGTGCAAATTATTTCATTTTTTTTAAAGTGAGTTAGGGATACGCAGAAACTATGTAACCAAGAGTTTTTTTTTATATATTCTCTATATGTGTGAAATAGCATCGCATTGGATTTGAACGGTGTGTGGCCCAAATACAAAGCAATGCATTTTCTTAACGTTGATTACTCATAAGTTTGTACTATAAAGATGACAATTTATAGCCTATGCAGTACATATAATTTATAATTCATAAAGAAAAGATAAAAACGTGGTTTTAATGTATAAATCAGGTAAATTATAGAAGGAGGCTTTGTAATTAGGATGTGATTTATTAACATATATAAATAAGTACAGTATAATCATATATGGTTACTTCCGACTTTTCTGAAGCCCCGATAAAGTTCTACTTTCAAGTTATTCCTCCGCCTCACGCAAAGAAAACTTAACTAAGTCTAGGAAATTACATCCAAGGGACAACACACCTCATTCGTGCGCACTCAGTTTAATAACATCTTACATGAGAACTGCATATTTCTTACTATGCATTACCAACACCTATATTTTCTCTCTGTCTTCATTCAAACTAATTACACATTAGATACTGTAATTTATAAATAAAATATAATCAAAGTTTAATTTAATAAAACATGAGATACCTTCATGTTAACGGAGGTATAAAACGCTTGTGATGCATGTCATGTTTGGGAAACAACCAGGCACATCAAACATGGGGAGATTTTTCGAAAGTTAGATTAAAAAAGTGTGAAGATACTGCGAATAGACCGCACTTTCCGTTTGTCTTAGTAGTAGTTCACGTTTTTTTTTTTTTTTTTCGCTGGCGTCTCGGGGTACTATTTTGTAAATTGTCATCAGCCTTGGCCCTATATATTTTGAGATCCTTTTGCTGGCTTGAATACACGCTTATTCGCACGGTATCCTTAGCTGGCCCTCTTTTCGTAGGCCTGCCCATGATTGCATAGGTCTGAAATTACGCTTATAAGAAATATTCAAGTTTTTTTTAAAAGGAACAAAAAAGAACAGGGAACTGATTACCTTAAATGGGTCGTCCATAGTCTGCATTCTTTAACGGAGTCAAGAGAAGTAGATCATCTGTGTCTCGTACGTAAAGGCATATACACTTAACTTTAGCAAAAATTATTTTTACACTGAATTAAAATACTAAATAGTGGCGTGTTCAGGTTTCCTCCATCAAAGAAATAGCTGGTTTGCAATTAAATAANTAATTGAAAAAAATAAAAAAAAAAAAAAAAAAAAAAAAAATCGTTTCCGAGTATATTTGAATGAAAACACTGGCTGCAGTACTTAATGCTGGCAACGAAACGAACAAAACAATCCCCTGTTTTAGGGTTAAGTGAAAGTGTGACGTTTAACTTGACGGCCACTGATGTTAGTTTCGTTTGACGTAGGCCTGCAAGTTACAGCGGCAATTTGCGCGAAGTAACGTATTTACGTTTGTGACAATCCCTTAGTTCCGCAGTTACGACGTTCGTTCCGTTCCACTGGTAACTCTGAAGGCTAAAGAATGAGCATACAGAAGAAAAATAAAGCAGTGTTTCCAAAGTATTCACTGAAGATGAAAAACTCCCGTCAAACTTAACCTACTCATCAAAAGTAAAGAAAGGTTCACGGGATCACCCTCCTTTCTCTGTGTCTGTGTGTTTGTATGAGGGGAAGGGGGTGGGACCACTTTAAAATATTTTCAACCAGTGCACTGAATTACACAAACTCGACACACTCATAGTACGTATAAACACCAACCTTGACAATTATGTGTGATTACTTTCAAAATGTCGGACTTCTGCAATTTGTGTGTGTTACATCTTTGAAAACATCCAGTAGCCCTAAATATAAACTGCAATTAGCAGAGCACACTGTCAGCATTGAATACAGAAAGGTATATCTTCACCAGTCAGACGTTTTCTACAACAGCGCTATCTGAAAACAGTCGATGTTATACACTAAGGAATACTGAGAAGTATTTCTGCCAAATATGTCTTACAAATATTGTTATGGTTGCCAGCTTATCTTAAATCTATAATCTTAGCAGGCCATCATTTTTTTGAAAGCTTAGTCATAGGATAGTAGGTCTATACCAAAGCCAACGAATCATTATACCTATTTTAATAAACTTGGTATGCTGATTTACCTATTGTGAACATCAATTACTCCAGTCATGGCGCCGCAAATTTTATCGCCATTTCGTATGATAGCATCACCTAAAAAGTGAAATTTGTGTAGCCTAACTAACACCACCCAACTTTCCAGACAAATAATATTTGACAGAGAAAATGTAAGTGGCTAGGGCAATTATTTTAATGATAATTTGTTTTATGTTCCACTCCTCTGAAAAAAATTAACCTAATTGAACCAAATTTCGTGAGCAGGTACTAATTGTTGAATGCAGCCCATAATACACGAGTTAATGACATAATTGGTATTACATTTTCTCAGATATGTATATCGAATGCAAATTTTATCTTTAGTACACAGAAAAAAAAGTATAACGTTGCTGCAACAAAAAAAAAACTAATTGACGCATTTCTTTTAATTGTTTATATTGTAATAACATTAATAATGTTATGACAAAGTTACTTAATGTTAACCATATTACCAAGTCTTATATTCCTGTAATGCAAACATACAATTGAAGTGTTGATGTTAACAAAACCTCTAAGTAATGTTTCGGCAACCAAAAGTTGTATTATGCTAAAATTAACAGGAGAACAAACTATTTTGTGTTATTGCGACATTAAAGAAATGTCCAACCAATACAAGGTTACACTGACTTGGCGTTGTAAAAATGGGGTATAGTAGTGAAAAGCGATAACCTCGTGAAACGAGACCACTGTATTTAAATTTTAAAGCATAGTTTGAAAACTAAATGTATCTTAGAGCAGCTCTCAAGCCTTGGAAAGTAGTTTATGTGTGCAAATTAATGCATATATTTATAGAACATAAAATATTTCCACGTACACGAAAGAGGACTGCGGTTTGTCGTTATGTTGTGATTTCCAATACTTACAATAAGAAACTTAGTCAGATACGTTTAGATAGCGTAGTTGGTAGGACGTCGGGGTTCGTGAAGTGGAGATTGATGGCCATACACGGCGCAGGTTTGTTCCTCTCCAATCTGTAACTTTTTTTATTCTTTGGTAATATTTATTTTTGTGATAAAATAGTATTTTTTAATTTATTTTACGTTGGAGTGTTTTTATAAAGCAAAAAATAATACAAAAACTTTTTAACACAAATGTTAACATCAGTTCAACACGAAATTTATTTTGCCGCAACATAAATACCGCCTTAAATTTGACAGTACAGAAAGGATATAATGTTGTTACGTTATCATTCGAATGTTACATTAACATAATAAATTAACAGTATATTACATTAACATCAAAATTAGTTACTAACGGTTCACAGGTAATAAAAATTACTGTTGTAACATTAGTACTGTTGTACAATGGCGGTTAGTAGTGAACGGCGATAACATCGTGAAATGAAACCACCATATTAAAATTTTAAAGCACAATGTGAAAACTAAATGTAGCCTAGACCAGCCCTGAAGCCTTGCAGAGCAGTTTACGTGTGCCAAATATGCATATATTTTTAGAGCATAAAATATTTCCACATAACGAAAGAGAACTGCAATTTGTCTTTTAAATTCTATGCAATACCTCCAATATGAAACAGAAACGGATATGTTATGGTAGAGCAGTCGGTAGAGCCCCAAGTTGCGTGAGGTGGGGTGCGCCAGGCACTCATGGCATAGGCTAGATTCCCCTGCCTGTCATTTTCTTTTCGTTGGTAATATTTGTTTTTGTGAAAAAATTATTGTACTTAATTTATTTTAAACTGCAATTTTTATTTAAAGCAAAAAAGTACCGTAACATTTTTAACACATATGTTAACATCAATAAGACACAAAATTTGTTTTGCCACGCAACATAAACACCACCTTAATGTTGCCAGTACAGTAAGGAGTTAATGCTGTCACAAAAGCACTTAATGTTACAGTAACATCAATAGCTAAACATTATATTGCATTAACAGCAACATTAGTTACTGACGTCTCACAGATAACAAAAAATAAATGTTGTAGTAACATTAATACTGTTACCACATCATTAGACTTTATTCTGTGTATCATATTACAGATCTCAACCGAATCCCACCACATATGGCAAAAATGTTATCAAATGTATCAAAATATGGTATACTGAAGTGTCTTCTGTGAGTATTAAATAAAATAAGTAACACCATTAATAGTTTACAACTTAGACAGCAATGCCAACAAAACATTTTCTAACATATTTAGGAATCACTCTTAAGTGGAACTATTCCACGCCATACTGGATTCTTAATTTTTCTAGTTTGTTTATGTTTGAAAAAATCCAGGAAGTACCACTATACCCAACTAGCTATTAACCCTAATACTGCAGTACAGACGAGACAAGGGAATTACGATCTCATAATTACATCACAATTTCAATTCTGCCCAAATTTGGTGAATTCAATATCGTGACATTAATACTAGTTCATAGTTCAGTCATATGTGTACTGGTGCTACCTAGTTGGGTATAGCGGTATTTTCGGAAATTCCTTTTTTAAGAATATTAACAAGCTATAAAAACCAAGAATGTTCGTAGAATATTGGAGTCTTTTCGGGACAGCATTGCAGGTCAAAATTTGCACAGTTGCCGGTGGTACCTCAACATCTTAAGCGGGGCTTATATTTTGTTTCACAATGAACTAAAGTAAGTCAGAAAGAAATGATCCTGGAAAACCCTTCTAAGGGACATTCTCGAAACTTATGTCCTGACTCCACACACCTCATACAAACCATATTTCTTTTACATTTTTTCTTTCGCATGACCCCACTTTTAGCACTTAGAGCACCTCAATGGCACTACATAATCCCTTACATGATATCTTTGTAACCCAACATGAAGGTAGTTGTCAGCGATCAACATCCGTCTCGTGGTGGGAGCAACCACTAACACGTGGTTAACTTTCTCCTCATGTTCTCGATGTCCAGTCCCGAACCTCGCCTTGACATTTCTTTTCATCTCTTCGCCAGAGATTTCGTCCTCTTTGAAGTTCTGGACATGGAAAGTTTCGAGAAACTATTGATTGACGTGGTATTGTGGGAAATCGTCTTTAACAATCTTAGGCTCACGCTTCTTGGGTTCCTCATGCCGAAGGCCGAGCTCCCCCATTCGCTCTCCATTCCTCAGATTCACAAGAGTTTCCTCATCCTCCGTCTCTATCAGGAGTCCTACTTTACTCACAGGACGGATATTTTGCACGTTCAACTTCTCTTTGACAGGTTTGAAAACCTCCCGCTTATCCTTAGTCTCTTCGCTCTTTCTGTCGCCTTCTTTAAGGTAAATTAGGATGGTCTTAGGGACCACCCGCTTCCTTTGAACCAACTTCCACTGTTACTTTGTTTCCCAGATCTTTCTCATCCCTTGCCCTGGTTTCTCTGACCATGGCTGAGAAAGAGGCCACATTTGATTGTGCATATTTTTCCATTTCCATTGATTTATGTTTTTTAAGCTAAGCATGACACCTCACTTGGACATCAAGAAACAACTTCAACCTGAGGAACCACGGAAAAATAATTTGTCCACTTTTTATTTAGCTTTATATTTTCTTCAGTCACGTTAACGACTATTTCCTCCTGTATATTGGTTGCTTCCATCTGGATTTGCTCCAGGTCCCACATTTCTATGGGATCCTCAGTTTGTACTGATACCTCACTGCCAGTTATCTCATCCCTTCGTTCCTCCACATTAAATTCAGTTATGGTTTCTACTGCACTGGTGTCGCCCTCACCAGGCAGTGTTTTCAAATACATCATGAGTATAAAAGAATACTCCAAATTTGAAGGTCTATAATATCAAAACAAAACAACATACAACCTTGATTGACCAATCCAATGAACCGTGGAACCGTGAAGTTTATCTACCATACCTCCATAAATGTTCAATATGACCATCATGAGCAGCCCAAACGACATCTACGCGATAATCAAACTCGTTCCATGCTCTTGTCAGCATGTCCGGTGTTACGGTTTGGATGGCGTTCGTAACGCTCGGTTTGAGGTGGTGAGGGGGAAGCGAGCTCGCATTCGACACGTCAATGTGAAGGGAACGGTCTGATGTTTCCTTTATGTGCCGAGAGATGACACTGGGAGCGTCTGTCGTCACACTATGAGCGTGTGTTGTGTGTTAGTCCACATCACGATGGCGACGGAACAACAGAAGGCGTTCTGTGTTATTCAGTTTGCTAAATATTAATTGGTTATGACTGTTCAACGTGGATTCCGTCGCAAATATGGACGTCGTCCTCCGGATAGGTGGAGTATCGTACGTTGGGTTCGTCAGTTCCGTGACACAGGGTGCCTTTGCAAAGGAAAAAGTTCTGGGTGGCCACGTGTGTCCGAAGAGAATGAGCAACGGATTCAACAAGCGTTCGTTCGCTGTCCGAGAAAATCAACTGGAAAAGCTAGCTGGGAAATGCAAATCCCTCAGTCGACGGTATGGACAGTGTTGCGAAAGCGATTTCTGTACAAACCATACAGGTTACAGCTTGTACAGGCTCTTACCGAAAGGGATAAAGAACTGAGATGTGATTTCTGCGCGTTCGTTCTTGCCCAGAACGAGGTAGACGATGTCTTCATGTCTAAGATGGTTTTTAGCGATGAAGCGACGTTCCATACAAATGGTAAGGAGAACCGGCACAACATGCGGATATGGTGTCAGGAGCCTTCACGCGAAACCACCGAACACGAGCTCGCTTCTCCCAAAGTGAACGTGTTTTGCACTGTATCCAAAGACACTGTTTTCGGCTCATTTATTTTTTCACGAGCCCATTGTTACTGGAATCCCTAACTTGGTCATGCTTACAGAGTGGTTGTTTCCTCAGTTAGAATAGGTGTTGGGAGACTTCATTTTCCAGCAGGATGGTGCGTCACCCCATTGGCACCTAGCTGTTCGCGGATACCTGAACGAGACGTTGTCGGAACGCTGGATTGATCGAGGAGCAGCTGGTGACCAGGCTCTTCATCACTGGCCCACAAGAAGCCCGGATCTTATTCCGTGCGATTTTTTTCTATGGGGGTACATAATGGATCAAGTGTTTCGTCCACCATTGCCGGCTGACATTGACGATCTCAAAACGAGAATTACGGACGCCATCCAAACTGTAACTCCGGACATGCTGACAAGAGTGTGGAACGAGTTTGATTATCGCGTAGATGTCGTTCAGGCCGCTCGTAGTGGTCACATTGAACATTTGTGAAGATATGGTAAACGAACTTCAGAGTTCCACAGTTCATTTAAATGGTCAACCAAGGTTGTAGGTTGTATAGTTTTGATATTATAGACCTTCAAATTTGGAGTATTCTTTTACACTCAACCTGTATAACTCACTAACAATGACTTTAGTAAGCCTGATATCTTTTCTATGTGTATAGAGGTAAACCCAAGTCTGTTTGGACGTCGTTGGAATAGGCACCTGGTTCCAGACTAACTCCGAGTCTACGATCCACTCTACACAGTTGACACCCTCCTGCGTTTGACTCCTGGATGGGGAGTGAACTCTCCCATTAACGCTTTCAGACACAGATAAATTTATAATTTTAGGTATTACAACAAACAAATATTTTGTTCGGAACTATACTGATATCGATACGACGTTTTGTCATAAATCGGAACCAATAAAACTCTCTCTGTGCTTTATCATACTGGTAGCAGTGGTATATAAGGCAACGGAATATAGTTTCAACAACGAATGATTTATGATTTTTCCCACACGTATGGAACCTTTCCTATTGGACGATATGTTATACTGTGTTCATTGCAGACCATTAAAGCTACTTCATATGCAAAGTCCCATATACAGAACACTGTGGCTGAAAGGGTTAATCTCTTCCTGTCTTGTACAGGACTAGAGAAAGTCTTGGTCGGATGTTCCTGGTTCGGAGTATAATTACTAAGGCTCTCGCCTAGGCGAGGCTGCAATGTCAGTCCGGTATTTGCTCTAACAAATAGGCACAAGCACTAGCACTTTCATTTGATCTCTCAACCTCACTGGGTGGATCCTGCGGCCTTTAGCCACCGCCCCTATCCGGTACTTTACCTTTGTCTACTTTACCTTTGTGCTGCCTAGGGACTTACGTCAACACATGGCCTGTTCTGGCCGGTTGACTCACTGCTACTAGGTCGTTGCCATTAACTCCCATTTTGAGGGGAGGCGTGCACAACACAGTACCACACGTTGGTAGTTCAGACCTTCAAGTAAATCAGAATGGCTCAGAAATCGCAATCTCAATCAACGGCTCGCTTGGAAGTCTACAATGCCCGCCAAAAAAAGTACTGGGTAGATAGACCGAGGCAAAAATTCTATTCGATATTGAAATATACCCCAGTGGAAACAGATGGTTTACAAATGAACTGTTAAAATACAATATGTCTTGTGTACTAACAGGAGAAGTTTTTATAAACCAAATTGTTACACGTGGCCGCCCCTCCTCCGGCCCCCTCCGCCACGGGCCTAACAGTAAGTAGTCTTTACTAGGTCTTGATTGGCTTTTATTTCTGAGTGTGTGCGACGACGTAGGTGAGTCGGGAGACGACGGGCGACGGCACAATGACCAGCGAGTGCAGTGCGCGACTATCAGGAGAGCAGACTTTGTTGATGACCAGTTGGACTGTAAGAAAGTGGGTCTTGTTCCGTGAATGACATACATTTGGAATTATGGCGTAAATATATGGCAGTGGACATTCAGTTTGTATATTTATAATATTAATGAGATAAATATAAAAATCACGCTCGTTCATAATAATAGCAAGTGTTAATAGTAGGGATGGACAGTTGTACCTATATTGTAAATAATAGCAGTGCGTATTTCCTAGCTCTGTAGATCAATTAAGAGCGTCATCTGTCAGGAATGTGGATACGCCCTAGAGGACTTGCAACACCATCGAATGTGAGGATGTGTAGGCAAGATATGGCGTCCAAGGTGCACAATGCAGATCAGAAGCAGGAGGTGGTAGCTCCTGAGCGAGGCCGGTGCAGCATTTTTGCTGGTGCAAGTGTACCGGGCGGCGAGGGCTGCGTGTGGCTCTAGCGGCTGAAAGGCGGTGTCGTGCCGTGTAATCGGATAAGTGCGGGGAGAGAGTGAGTGCCCCCGGCGGCGGCGCATACCGCGACAATGGC